>PVKA01039517.1:0-19438 GCA_004027165.1 Ctenomys sociabilis
TGAAGGAAGGAAAGGTTTATTTAGCTCACTGAGGGTTTCAGTCCATACTTGGCTGGCTTCAAGGCAGAATGGCACATGGCAGAGAGCATCAGTTCATGGCAGCAGAACAACAACAATGCAACAAAGAGCAATAGCTAAAGAAAGTCTGTCACTCTGTCTCTTATATTACATTCAGGCTCTCTGCCCCAGGCTGGGAGAAGTACTCATACCCATAATCCCAGCCTTTGATCACACATACACATATAATCCTAGTGAGTCATGAGTCAATCATAAACTCCAGAAGTTCCCACCCCATGACTACTTGAGGCTTTTGGGGGACAACTAGACACAAACCATAACATCCCATCCCTGGACCCCCAAAGTCTCATTCACATCCTTTTGTGCAAACAACATTTTAGTCCATCTCTAAGAGTTGCCGAAGTCCCAACAGTTTCAGCATGGCTATAAAGTCAAGTCCCATATCTCCAAGATCTCAGGCAAACTCTTAGCTGTGAGCTCCTGTATAGAAGAAAAGTTAAACACATCCAACATTCAAAGGCACAAGATAAACATTACCAATCCAAAAGTTGCAAACAACAGGGGAATATAAAACACTGGGACCAACACAAGTCCAAAATCCAGCAGGGCAAACATTAAATCCCATAGTTTCAACTGGAACATCTGAAGCAGTCTACACTGAGTTGTGAGCTCCAAAGGACCTACATGACTCGGCCCCTATGGCACTTCTGGTGGTTGTAGCTCCCATGGCTTCTTTCTCAGGCCTGCTTTGCTCCTTCCTTGCAGTTTCCCTTAGATGATCCCTGTTCCTGGCTTTTCCAAACTTCTGGGATTTTCCACTGAATAGGCTTCTCTCTCACAGCTTCACACACTGCCCTCTCAGGGGGACACTACCTGGCCTCCCAGGCCTTCTTCTGAAATCAAAGTGGAAGCCTTCTTAACCTCAGAGCTCCTGCATTCTGCATGCGCCTAAAACCATTATCACGTGGATGAAGCCAAGGTCTGCTGCCAGCTGGAGCAGTAGTCAGGTTTCCCTTGCTCTTGGGCATATGGGTTGAGTGCCTAGATGGCTGAGCACTCTGACCCTGATTCCCAGGAATAAATTCTCCATGCCACCAGCGCCATTCTGGAACTTGGCGTGGCCACTGCCACATAGAGCTCTGCAGCTTTCTTCTCAAGGCCAAGTCCCTGACCTTTGCAGTTCTGAGGCTGCAAAGGGTGGAGACCTGCCACCTCCTGTGATGCCCCCAGGCCATCCTTTCCATTCTCTTGTTCCTTCTCCATAATGGAGATCCTCTCAGCTCCATCTTTGCAGTCCACAGCTTTCTTGATGCTTCCTTTCTGGTCAAACTCAAAATATTTTGGACCATCCTGCTGGGCTCCTTGCTTTTCACTCTCAACATAAATCTGGCTAAAAGCCCCCAATAACAGCCATGCAACCGCCCCAATATTTGGCTGCTTTGAAATATCTTTTCAAAGATTAATCAGTCCGCCATGCTTAAACTCAGTCTTAGGCAAAGTTTCTGGACATGAGCAAAATTCAGATAGTCTTTTGACCAAACCATAGCACAAATCATCCGGGGTCCAACAACCAATGTGGTTCTTCTTCCCAGCAGAAAAATTTCTAGCCTGGTCTGTACAGGCTGGCTTTCTATCAGCCTTCTGGTCTTCTGAGCTCTGACCAGAATCTCCCAAACAGAACAGCCGAAGATGTTCTAGCGCTTTGCTTGTAGGCGACATCTCTGAACCTTTCCTATCTCTTCCCATAAGCCATTCCCAAAATCTTGTAATCCACATGGTCAGGTTTAGCAACAGCAAGGATCCCACTTCTGTAGTACCAAATTCTCTTAGTTACTCTTTTCTTGTTGCTGGGATAAATACCCAATACCCAAAATGAAGGAAGGAAAGGTTTATTTAGCTCACAGTTACTGAGAGTTTCAGTCCATACTTGGCTAGCTCCAAGGCAGAATGGCACATGGTAGAGAGCATCAGTTCATGGTAGCAGAACAACAACAATGCAACAAAGAGCAATAGCTTACAAATCCTTTTATATTTCAGGAAAATCATATGTGTACAGGGGAGCTACAAGGTCAAATATTATTTTTATATTAATATGAATTTATGGTAAAGTGAAAACTAATGCAAATATAAGTATTCTTCCAAAGTTGTGGTACTACTCAAGGCAGGTTTTCCTGTCTCTTTCATTGTTTAAATTCTCAGCCTGGTGATTGTATCTGGTAATATGAACAACTAATTTAAAGTAGTTTAACAATCCCACCTCAACACTTAACTTCTACTCTCATTCTAACACTTTGTAATCTAATTTTGCTTCCTTCCACTGAAATATTCTAAAATCATTAAACCATTAAGATCTTCAGTTATCTATGAAGCCCTAGACCCTACCTCCTCTTCATAGGGCTCATTCTAATGCATTTCTGTAAAACGTATTCAAACTGATCATGTCTCCTTTTTTTTTCATTTTTACCTTGCAATTTTCCAATTTCAAACCTGGTTGATCTATTTTCTCTCTCTCTCTCTCTCTCTCTCTCTCTCTCTCTCTCTCTCTCTCTCTCTCTCTTTGTATTTTAAGGAAGGGTCTACAAGGGTGTTCAAGGTTTCATTAGTAGATCAGACTCGTAGTGATCCGCCTGTTTATAGCCTCCCAAGAGCTGGGATTACAGGTGTGCGCCACCACACCCAGTCTCAGTTGCCCTCTCAGCGCTCCCTAAGGGCACAGCCAGCACTACAGCCCTGGCAATGCAACTCCCTGCCCTGCATCTGTCTAAGCAGGCGCTTTAATCTGCTGAGCTATATGGCCAACGCTTCTCTTCCTAATTGCTTGTGTTTTTTCTTTCATATTTTAATGTTGCATGCATATATCTGGTAATACAAACAACTAGTTGGAAGACAACACTGTCAATTACAATAAATGCTGTGAAATTAATATTGCTTTGTTAAGTGAAATTCTGTATCACTTGTAATTTTTCTGTTTTAATACTACCTTGTACTGTCTTTAAAATGTGAAAAGGAGGCATCTCTAACTACTTTTAGGGAAGTGTGTGTAAAAATCCACTCTACTCAGGCTGAGAAAGGTCAGAAGTGTAATCTAAGGAGCCTCACATGGATGTCATATTGGGATTTAGCAGTTATAGACTTTTTTCTTTTTTTTTTGGTGGAATCAGGGATTGAACTCAGGCCCTTATACTTGCCAAGGAAGTGCTTATACCACTGAGCCATCTCTGGCCCCGTATAGACTTTTTTCAGAAGGAGAATCTAGTGGACCCCAGTGAAAGGAATTGTTAATGACTTGAATAGATTTATTAGTCAAAATACAAGTGTAGGGCCAGGAAGATAGCTCAGTAGAATAAATGTTTGCCTGGCAAGCACAAGGTCCTGAGTTTAATCCCCGGTACCACAAAAAAAAAAATACAAGTGCATCTCATTTATTCAATAACAAAATATTTATTTAATGAAAGACAATTGATGAAAATCAAGTTTTAAATGTCAGAACTTCCGCCCACTCCCGTCCAGCCCCAGAGACCAGCCAGAGACAGCGCAGCAGACTGCAGGGACCTCCTGGATCCTGCCCCAAGCTCTCCCAGTGAGTGGGAATTTGCACGACTCACCAGGTCTCCCAGATAAGTGAGAGTGTGGTGAGTCTGAGGGAGAACCATTGGCATCTTCCCACACGTGCTACCTGGATCACTACCCCCAACCCCTCCAAGCCAGTGACTGGCCTGAAATCTCAGGACCCACTCACCAGCACCTCCTTGGATCCCCTGCCCTAAAGCCCGCTGAAGGAATGGGAATTTCCCCGATTCTCTGGGCATCAAAGTTCAGTGAGTGTAGAACTCCAGGCCCGCCATGCCAGAGAGACATTTCCCAGGGATTCCCTGTCCCCCCACACCCCGTGGCCTAGAGAGAGCTCCAGGCCCACCTCGCCAGAGAAACATTTCCAGGCGTTTGCCAGTCCCACCCCACAGCCGAAGACACAGTGCAGGTCGGCCTAGAGTGAGAACTCCAAGCCTGCCACGCTGGAGGGACATTTCTCAGCAATCCCCAGTCCCACGCCACGGCCTGAAACCCAGCACAGCCTGGCCTGTGAGTGAGGGCTCCAGGCCCGGTGCACCGGAGGGACCTTTCCCAGCCTTCTCGGGTTCCAGCATGTAGACCCAGACCCAGCACAGGCTGGCCAACCCAGTACAGCCTACTCAGTTAATAAGATCATCCACTATCCTTTTGGGAGCCCAGAAGACCCACCAAAGTCCAGGCCCACCCACGTGGGGAGTGACCTGCCTGACACAGGAGGGCTGACCCAGGCAATTTTCCCTATCCTCGCCCCAAAGCCAGCTAAGACGGGGAATTTTCATTACTTGCTCTGCATCCCAGTTTGGTTCATGCTCATCTGAACAGGGAACCAACAGAGGGGAACCACAGGAGCTGCAGCAAAAAAGGAACTGAACAAATAGCTAGATCCAGGATAGGCATACCTGGATAATCTCAAACTTAATAGACTGGCACCTGAATCTCATAACAAGCTAAGGTTATAGCTGCACCAAAGCTCTACACCAAAGGTCAAAGGTCAGTGATATACAAAATGACAAAGACAAGAGGAAAAACGCAATCCCAGAACTCGAGTCCACCAATAAGGGCAGAGGACACTGGCTCAGCTGTGATGAATGAATTAACAGATACAGCAGCAAAGGAACAACAGCAGAAAGCTTTAGAGGAATTAAAATGAGAAGTAATTACCCAAATTAAAAAAGAAATATCTGAATACATAGTATCTGAAATAAAGAATGAACTCAATCGCTTCTCGGCCTTTTGGCTAAGATCAAGTGTATAAAGAATGAATTCCAGAAACATTGGGTGGAAAAACTATGCTCACTCAGAACAAGTGCAGAGAGCACTATTCCAGCTGAAATGTATGAATTAACAGCATAAGAAACAACAGCAGAAAGATCATGAGGAACTCAAAGCAGAAATAAATTCTGAAATCAAAAAAAGAATTTTTTGAAAAAAAAGAATTTTTTGAAGTCATAGCATCTGAAATACAGAAACAGGTCCAGAAATATACAGAGGAAACCCAACTTGGAAGAAACACTGCAGAAAAAGAACTAATAACTACCTCTAAAGAAGACATGGATTAAAAAATTGAGGAGATCCGAAATATGATGCATTCCTTGAATGAACAATACAGAAAAGAAATAGGACACATGAAACACAGTCAAAGATATATAGATGAACTAAAAATATCAATCATGAGTCTACAAAACTGTCTGAGTGAAAGCGAAGACAGAGTTTCAGATCTTGAAGATGCTGGCACAGCTAGGGAAAAAGTGAGAAAGAATCTCTTAAAAACAATGAGAATGCAGGAAAAAATAATCCATAACCAGCAAAATGATGCCAGGATGAACAATGTGAGAATAATTGGTATCAACGAGAATGAAGGAGTCAATACAAATGACACAAAAGAATTTGGTGAGAAATAATTGCAGAAAACTTCCCAAATATGAGGAAACAATCCAACATTCAGATCACTGAAGCATACACAACACCAAATAACTTCAACCCAAGTAGAAACACACCGAGATATATGATGGTTAAGATCCCAGAAATCCAACACAAAAATAATACACGGAAAGCTGCTAGAGAAAAGAAGGAGCTCACATTCAAAGGAAAATGGATCAGAATTACAGCCAACTTCTCTATACAAACAATGAAAGCAAGGAGAGCATGGAGCAGAGTTCTACAAGTCCTACATGAAAACAAACTTCAACCCAGACTATTATACCATGCAAAACTCTCAAGTTTGATGGAGAAGTGAAATACTTCCATGACAAAGAACAACTAAAGAATTTCATGAGGACAAAGCTATCCCTTCACAGGCCGCTGAACGATGTTCTAGAGAGAGAACACAATGACCAGAACTCCATGAATGAGAATGGAAGGAACCCACTAAACAGCACAGACAATTAAACACAGGTTACAAAGGAGTAAACAATACCAGGTAAATATCATGACAAACATAAGTCAGCACATTTCTCTTATAACCATCAATGTAAACGGACTCAATCCCCAATTAAGAGAAATAGACTGGCACAGTGGATTAGGAAACAAAATCCAACAATATGCTGTATACAAGAAACACACTTTACTAAAAAGGACATTCATAGGCTCGAAGTCAAAGGATGGAAAACAATACTACATGCCCCAGCACCTCAGAAAAAAACAGGAGTAGCAATTCTATTCTCAGACAGTCTCAACTTCCAACTAAGAATGATCAAACGACACAAAGAAGGCCACTATATATTGGTCAGCGGAAAAATTCAAGACCAAGAAGTAACACTCATAAATATTTATGCACCAAACACAGAAGCACCCAACTATGTAAAACAAATCTTAAGGGACATGAAAAACTTAACGTCTAAGAACACAATCTTATCAGGAGACCTTAACATGCCCTTATCTCAAAAAGATAGGTCAAGCAGACAAAAAATTAGAAAGGAAGTAGCAGAACTGAACCAGAGCTTGGAACAAATGGACCTGGTGGACATGTACAGAGTGTTCCACCCAACCACAGCTGAATAGACATTTTTTTCAGCTGCACACGGGTCATTTTCCAAAATAGACCACATACTAGACCAGAGGCCATGCCTAAGTATATGCAAGAAAATAGAAATTATCCCGTGCATACTATCTGACCACAATACAATGAAACTGGAAATAAATGACAAAAGAAAGCAGAAAACCCCACTAAATTCACGGAAACTAAACAACACCCTACTTAGCAATCAATGGGTTGCAGAAGAAATTCAACAAGAAATTCAACAATATCTACAATTCAATGAAAATTCAAGTACAACTTACTGGAATTTATGGGATGCGATGAAAGCAGTTCTTAGAGGGAAAATCATAGCTATGAACTCACACATTATGAAAACAGAAAGGGAAAAAATTAGCACCCTAATGTTGTACCTCTGACAACTAGAAAAAGAAGAGCAAACAAAACCCAGAGCACAAAGACAGGAAGAAATCATAAAGATTAGAGAAGAAATTAATTCAGTTGAGATGAAGAAAACAGTTCAAAGAATCCACAAATCAAAAAGTTGGTTCTTTGAAAAACTAAATAAAATTGATAAGCCTCTTGCCAACCTCATCAAAAAGAGGCAAACGAAAATTCAAGTACAAGTGATAAGGAATGAAAAGGGTGAAATCACCACAGACCCAGGGGGAAATTGAGAAGATTATCAATAGTTACTTCAAGAATCTTTACGTTCACAGAATAGAAGACACAGAAGAAATGGACAGATTCCTCGAATGATACAAATTACCAAAACTGAATCAAGAAGATATAACAACTCTCAATAAGCTGATAACAGCCAACGAAATACGAAACGTAATAAAAAGGCTACAGACAAAGAAAAGTCCAGGTCCTGATGTAGTCACAGCTGAATTCTTCAAGAAATTTATAGAACATATAATCCCCACACTCCACAAACTCTTCAATGAAATAGAAAAGGAAACAGTCCTCCCAAAATCATTTCTGGAGGCAAGTATAATACTGATTCCAAAACCAGGGAAAGACACAACCAAAAAGGAGAACTACAGGCCAATGTCCCTCATGAACATAGATGCAAAAATACTCAACAAAATTCTGGCAAATAAAATACAGCAAATCAAGCCACAAGGAAAGAAGACGAAGTTCGAATAGTCCCTTCTTCTGTCCCTGTCTGTATCTATTCCTTGGAAAGAAAAGACTCGGGTTTTACTCTGTTACCTGTTGATGACAGAGCCTTCTGAGGACATTCCAGGTGGTGTGCATCCTGTGGTCCGCTTGGGAGTGTATCGATCACACTTCCAGAGAGGTGTACCTGACATACCCTGTTGGTTTTGACTGGAGATTCATAAACTTTTTAAGAGATGAGTGATAGAGCTAACCCTGATCTGTAAGTTTTGAATTTATATTGTTTCATCCCATGTACAAAACCATTTTTTTCCTACAAAAAAAAAAAAAAAAGAAGATTATACACCATGACCAGGTAGAATTCATCGCAGGGATGCAAGGATGGTTTAATATTCAAAAATCTATAAATGTACTACACTATATTAATAGGCTGAAATCTAAAAACCACATGATCATCTCAATTGATGCAGAGAAAGCCTTTGACAAAGTCCAACACTCATTCACGTTCAAGGTCCTACAGAAAATTGGAATAGATCGACTCTATCTTTATTAGATAAAAGCCATCTATGACAACTCAAAAGCTCATATAATCTTAAATGGGGAAACACTGAAATCTTTTACTCTTAAATCAGGTACAAGACAAGGATGTCCTCTATCATCCCTCATATTCAATATAGTGTTGGAATCCTTAGCAACAGCCATTAGAAAAGAGGCAGATATAAAGGGAATAAGAATAGGTAAAGAAGACGTTATCACTATTTGCAGACGACATGGTACTTTACTTGGAATACCCCAAAAATTCCACCAAGAAACTACTAGAACTGATACGGAAATTCACTAGCATAGCAGGATACAAAATCAATACTCAAAAGTCAATAGCTTTCCTCTACACAGATAACAAGCACACTGAAAGGAAACAATAGAAACAATACCTTTTAGAATAGCACTGCGGAAAATGAAATTCCTTGGGATTCACTTAACCAAGGAAGTCAAAGTTCTTTTCATGGAAAATTACAACACCCTAAGAAAAGAGATTATAGAGGATTTCAGAAAATGGAAAGATATTCCATGCTCTTGGATAGGAAGAACCAACATCGTGAAGATGGCCATACTCCCAAATTTGCTGTACAGATTTAATGAATCCCTATCAAACTGGCACCAACATACCTCTGAGACATAGAAATCAATCCTCAAATTTATTTGGAACCACAAACGGTCTAGAATAGCAAAGGCCATCTTGGCCAATAAAGACAAGGCAGGAGGCATCACAATTCCTGATTTGAAATTATACTACAAAGCCACTGTGATAAAATCAACATGGTATTAGCAACAAAATACACCGGAGGATCAGTAGAATAGATTAGAAAACGCAGAGGCCTCTACGAAAACACTCAGCCATCTTATTTTGGACAAAGGGGCTACACAAGCCCACTGGAAGAAAGACAGCCTCTTTAACAAATGGTACTGGAAAACATGGCTTTCTATATGCCAAAAACTGAAACTTGACCCAGCTCTATCACCATGCACTAAGTTAAAGTCAAAATGGATTAAAAATCTAAACATTGAAACAGAAACACTCAATCTCCTGGAAGAGAAAGTAGGAGGAACTTTTAAAGACATAGGGGTAGGTAAGAAGTTCATGAACAAACATATGTTTGCACAGGAAGCACTTGAAAGAATCAACAACTGGGATCAACTCTTCTTAAGGAGTTTCTGCATGTCAAAAGAAATTCTCAACAGTGTGAAAAGACAACCCACAAATTTTGAAAAAATCCTAATAAGCAATCAGACAAAGATTTACTGTCTAGAATATATAAAGAACTAAGATATAACAGGGCCCTCAAATTTAAAGACCGAATTCAGAAATGGGCATCTGAGATGAATACACACTTCTCAGAGGATGAAATTAAAGAAGCAAATAAATATAATATAAAATGCTCCACATCGCTAGCCATCCGTGAAATGCAAATAAAAACAACACTGAGATACCATCTCACTCCAGAAAGAATGGCTATCATAAGGAAATCAACGAACAACAAATGTTGGAGAGGTTGTGGGGAAGAGGGAACACTTCTCCACTGCTGATGGGAATGTAGACTCGTTCAACCATTGTGGAGGTCAGTGTGGAGACTCCTCAAAAGAGTAGAACTAGAAATCCCATTCAAGCCAGCTATCCCGCTACTGGGAATTTTCCCAAAGGATCTGAAAACATTCTATCATAGTGATATTTGTGTACCTATGTTTATAGCAGCACAATGTGTGATAGCAAAATCTTGGCAACAACCAAGATGCCCATCCCATGAGGAATGGTTGAAAAAGATGTGGTATTTCTGTATAATGGAGTATTACTCGGCTATTAAGAATGATAAGTTTGAAGCATTTATACTGAAGTGGATGCCACTTGAACATATACTCATAAGTGAAATAAACCAGACACACATGTGTAAATATCATATAGTCTCCCTAGTATAAGAAGCAAAAAGCAGAAATACAAAAGGAAACATACAACAACAACTGAAATGAATTGAGTCAGATAGGCAAAGTCAATGGCGTATGCTGCAGGATACTAATCAGCTTTTCTTCTGGATGGGTAACAAACTAAGTTCACAGATCAAAGTTGGAGAAACAGAAGAGCCACAAGGCCAGCCTACATTTTGGCTCTAGTCTTTCAAGGTCAGCGAAGACTCAGGACATAAGAGAACCTTTACTGCAACATCATGAAACTCAGTTCAACTCCAAATTTTCTGAACAAGGAGATTATGGAGCCAAAGAGCAAAGAGATTGATGCTCTATAGTGTGCCTGGGGAGAGTCACATAGAGAGAAACTTTTCTCTCAAGCTCTCACGGAGAGCAAACTGGTCAAGCATTGGCTGTGACTCATCCACATGCATGACACAGACAAAGGATCAACAGAATAAGGTACAGGCCTACAAGATAAACCCTGAGGGGGTTTCACTGACCTCATAAGAAACATAAAGTATATGTGTTGGTATATAAGTCTTGCTTTATCTTGGTCTTAACCATCCAGCAGAAAAGTATAAAAATGAAGTATTCATCGTGGGGCCATAATATTAAGCTGAGCTGTAAATGGCTATGGTTGACAACTTCTTCGGATAACTCACCATTGTAGCGGAATGCTGAACTGTGTTGGATTGCATTGCTGAGTTCAAGCACCTAAGTTAGTTAAATGACAATGGAGTGCCCATCTTTGACATGTGTAGACCAAGGCAGGGGTATAGAAAGGAAGAATCATGACGTGTATGTATAGACAGTACAGTGGGCATAGATAATGCTGTGCTTCTACATAATCCTAGGAGAGGCAAGATTTGTACTAATGGTGGTTGGACAGGATATTATGTCAGCTTCGAGTACTATGGACAACCACTAGGAAAGTAATACAGTAGAAAGTATTAATTATTGAATTTTTTATGTAATTCAGGTATAAAAAAACATAAGGTACGCAAACAGCTACACTCTCTTTCTTTACTGATAAGAGCCATAAGCTATAATAATGTAAGTATAATATCATGTATGCACCTTCTACGATACCAAAACATTAGGAAAACAGTTTGCAATGTATTAATTTATCAAATCCTTCTTGTCAAGGTATCTTAAAACTGTCTCATTGATATTTGTACTTTAATAAAACAAAAATTAAAAAAAATAAATGTCAGTAGTACATTTAAAGAAATACCAAATTTTGATCATTTTATACATATGTCTAAAGAATAGGTGTATATTGCATAAAAGAGAACACCTATTAGTTATTTTGTACTTATTAAACTTAACAGAGCTGACCAGATTGCTCAGGAGACTAAAGCTCCTGCTTAGGCAGGTGCAGGGCCTGGGGTTCATTACTGGAGTGACGTGCTAGCTCTGTCCCCGAGTTGAGGCAGCCATTGAGACTGGGCATGGTGGCGCAGCCTGTAATTCCAGTGTTTAGGAGGCTGAAGACAGGAGGATCACTATGAGTCCAATCTGTGTAGTGAGACCCTGTAGACCCTGTGCTATATACATAAAAAAAATGTTTAACTCTACAAATTTAATTGTAAAGCCTAGACTCACAGCACATCATGGTTTTTGATAATAGTTCTTCAGTTAACCAATTATAAAAAAAATCATTAAAAACATTTTATGGGGTAATAGTCAAAGACTCTATAACTAATAAAGTCAGTTTTTACTAACCAAAAGCCTGATAATATAAAAAATAAGAAACTATTGTAGTAAAATATAGAATGTTTGATTTTTAATCCAGCTTTGAAAATTTAATCTAGGGCACCTTATTTTCTTAACATTGTGTTGTTTTAGACATAGAAAACTTAACCTTTTAATTATAGCCAACTTAACTATATTATAATAATTTAATTAACAATGTATGTTAGGGCATGCCACTGTAAGACTCTGGGAAAAAATGGAGAAGTGCTAGTAGGGGATAAGTCCTGAGCTAATTGAGTCAGCAAACTGCTGTTTGTAGTTACAGAGGGAGTTTTGTCCAACAACTCCAAGCCCAAGGGGTTTTTCCTCTTAGTCTTTTTTAAAGTTTCTAATTTTTCTTTCTTTTGGCAGTACAGAGGATTGACAAAACCTAGGGTTCAGATCTACACCCTCAGCCCTTTCTTTTCTTTTTTAAATTTTTTAAATGTATCTAGTACAGGGTCTATAGGGTCTCACTACACAGATGAGACTTGTAGTGTTCCTCTTGTTTTCAGCTCCACAAGTGCTGGAAGTACAGGCACATACTGCCACACCCGCTCTCAATTGCTGACTCAGTGTGTCCCGGGGGGGGGGGGGGGGGCGGGGGCGGCACACCACGCCAGGGATCGAACCCTAGTTCTCTGCACCTGCCTAACAAGTGCTTTAGTCTGCTAAGCTATCTGTCCAGCCCCAGAGTTCATAATTTTTAAAAAAAAATCATTTTATTGGTACATTTTAGATATACATAGCAATAGCATTCATTATAGGCAATTCGTACTTGTGTGTTATATATCATGATTCTTCATTTCCAATTCCAATTTCACACTTTTCAATACCTCTTCCTTTCCTTATCTACAAAAGCTTTGTTCCATTTTTTCTTTCGTTCTTTTTGTCTTTCTTCTTTCTGCCTCCCCCTCCCTCGTTCATCTTGCTGTTTGAACATCTTTTTCCCATTTAGTTAGCTTAACAATCTAGGTAACTCATGAGAACCAAATCATGAGTAAACTCTTGAAAATATATATATATATATATATATATATATATATATATATATATATATATATATATATTTATCTTTGATCAAGGAAAACTCTTTAAATTATTTCACACAGACTATGAGACATTTGTTTTGATATCCACTAGTAAATATTTCCTATAAAAGGACAAAATGCTAAAGGTGGAGTGTTTAACTTACCCTTTTTCCTTTGGTAACTTTTATTTTTCAGTAAATGCCAAGGCATGGTAGAAAGAGATAGGGTAACACTACTGGAACCTAGTAAGTAGGTATTTCAAAGTGTGAGGAAAGTCAAACTGCGTTTGGGTACACTGGAGTCTCGTTTTGGAGACAGTTTCTATGCTCCTTCTTCTTGAGCAAAAAGTTGGTCCAGACAAGCTCTAAAGTAGTAAAGTTTTATTAAAAGTAGGAAAAGAAACAGGCTCTCCAGAGTGACTGTGGGCAAGGTAAAAACAGGAAAAGAAATACACCTTACAGTATAAAGACAGGCCATCCATATAAGTGAGGATACTGGCAAAAATTCAATGTGATCTATTATTTTTGTGCCATTTGGTCTTCAGACTGATATCAGGTCTAGGAAATTCCATGGAAAATCTGCTTGATTTCTCACAAGATGATTTCTGTTTTATTTCTCCAGATGCAGCTCTTTGGGAACTATTCTGTCATGTGCCTTGGGATTTTGTAATTTACAGGTCATACTTCCCCAGCCAGCTTTGCCATGATTTAATCTCCCATCTCATTTATCCCTGAGAGAGATATGCCCATAATTCTTTATGCGGTAGTGAGGGAATGGAGATATCTGTCTTCTATTGCTTCTTCAGGCTGGAAGGGTCATAGACTGTATCTGCAGGAGATTACGTAGTATCCAACTGCTTTATAGTTTTGTGACTGACTGGGTTGAAGGGGAAGAACTGTTATGAGACAATAAGGAAAATGCTGACCACTGAGATCTTTGCTCTCTAGGAGAAAAAAAAAAATTTCCATTATGCTGGGAATGTAAAATACAAATATAAGGAGCAAATCAGATTTTTCTTATGGAAGACAAGGTATGGCAAAGTGACAGGTTAAATAACTTACGGAAGGCCTGTGATCTATACTCATAGCAAGATTACCCACATAACGGATCTAAACTAAAAACACGAGTCTCGATATAGCCCATTTAAGCTGTAGTGAATTTGGATAATTAGTGACACTACTTTTTTTTTTTTTTTTTGTGGAACTGGGAATTGAACTCAGGCCCTTATGCTTGCCAGGGAAGCACTTATTCCACCGAGCCATCTCCCCAGCCCTAGTGACACTACTTATTGGAACCTAAAATAATACTAGAATCTTGCTTTCTGAAGAGAAGCCTTGGGTCTTCCAGAGGTTCTGAGGAGTACATTCCTTCATTATGATGTGAGAATTCTAGTGATCATTTCCCATGTAGGATTTTTATAGCTTGTCACTGCCTCCCTTGAGGAAGGATTGGAATGGTTTCTCAGAATCTAGTAATAAGGCTAGGGTGCAAAAGGAGATGCTATTCTTTCCTTCCTATCAGCCGTTTGATTTTTCTAGGAGACTTTACACATGTCTCTTTGAGATTCTTTGCAATGAATATCAGCAACCTGTTTGGGAAAATAGATGACTGCAAAAAGTTGTAGAATTTCTGGCTTGTGTTTTATGCATGGTTTTTTAGTAAGCCCCTTTCTCTCTAAATGCTTCATGGGCATGAAACAGTACAAAAATGTATTTGGAGTCTATCTTACTATCAGTACCTGGGTAAGTTATTTGTACTGCTGTTTGAACAGTGAACCCTGAAAAAGGGGTTTTATATCTTAATGACTTGCTACAAACTGGCAACTGCATAGTTTTCTCAGTGAGTCACACCACTTCACAGTCCTAGAAGGACATATCACTAGTGTTCTGCCTGCTTTTATAAGTCTCAGAGCTCATTTGTTCATAATCACAGCTAACTTCTAGACTTGCAGGCAACAAGGACACAGGATTAAGAGTAGTATAAGTTTTTAACCATAGCCTCAGGGGTATCTACAAGCATGACTTCATATGTGGCAGACCATTCTTTTCTTAATCATAAGTAACTATCTTCTGAATCTCTCTGACCTGAGAGGGTGTCAGGACTTCTAGCTTCTGTCTAAAGTCTGTCACTGTTATTATAGCTGTAGCTGCTATTTCCCTCAGGCAGGGAAGCCATCAAACAAACACTCTAACTTTTTGAAAATTATGCCACCGGGCAGAATTGTTGTCCTATTTTTTGGATCAAAATACCAAAATAATTTCCTCTTTTCTGGCATACAGAAAAGAGAGGGATTTCTTAAGTCAGATATTCCATTATACAATGGAACAGTATTCACTTGTTGGATAAGTTAGTATTATGCTTTGTATCTTGTTGTCCCCCCAAAGCCTCAAGTAAGTCATGAGGTGGGTTTATTTCTACAGTTCGTGATTAACTCATGATCCACTGGGATTGTGGGTGTGAGTGCTGCTGGGATTATGGGTGTAAATGCTGCTGGCATTATGGGTGTGAGGACTATACCTAGCCTGGGGCAGACAGCCTGAATGCAACTTAAGGGAGACAGAATTTCTCTCAGTAGCCATTGTTGCTGCTATTGCTCTCTTGCTCTCTGCTCTTTGCCACCACCATAAAAGTTTGTTCTCTGCTAAGTAGCACTGTGTTGGAGCCAGCAGAGTATGGACAGAAACCTCCAGTAACTGTGAGCTAAATAAACCATTACTTGCTTCATTTTGAGTGTCAGGTATTTGTCTCAGCAATGAGAGAAGAGTAACAAAAACAGAATTTGGTATCAGAGAAGTGGGGTCATTGCTGTCACCAAACCTGACCATGTGGATTACAAGCTTTTGTAAATTATTTATGGGATGAGATAAAAAAAAAAAAAAAGTTTTGGAGATGTCGCCTATGAGAGAAGCACTGAAACAGCTTCAGCTGTTCTCCATGGGAGATTCTGGTCAGAGTTCAGAAGACCAGAAGGCTGATAGAAATCCTGCCTATCCCTAGGCTGGGGAGATTTCTGCTGGGAAAAAGGACTGAATTTGTTGTTGGGACTCTGGATGATTTATGTTTTGGCTTAGCAGAAAAGTTTGTCTGTATTTTGTTCCCGTCCAGAGCCTCTGCCTGAGACTGAGATTAAGCATGTTAGACTGATTAATCTGGCAAAAGATACGTCAAAGCAGTCAAATATTGAGGCAGAAGCATGTTGTTGTTAGGGACTTTTAGTCAGATTTATGTTGAGAATCAAAATCAAAGAACCCAGCAGTATGATTTAAAAAGTGAGGTTGATCCCCAAAAATGTTCCAATAAATCTGTTATGGTTTGTGTCTAGTTGTCCCCCCAAAGCCTCATGCAGTCTTGAGCAGACTTCTAGACTTGTTGATTAATTCATGATATAAGGCTGGGATTATGGGTGTGAGGGTTACATCCTTCCTGGGGTGGATAACCTAAACAGTAACATAAGAGAGACAGAGAGAGACTTAATCTCCATTGTCACTGTTGCAGCTACTCCTCCCATTTGCTCTTGCTCTCAGGAAGAACTGGTGTAGTCCCAATAGATAAAGTCTATTTAAGGGAACAGCTGGGTCAAATGAAACCTGTAGTTTCAATTTTCAAAGGAAATCCCATACTGATTTGCATAGTGGTTGCACAACTTTACACTCCCACCAACAGAGGAGACATATTGCTTTCTCTCCACAAGCCCATAAGTGATTATTAGTTTATAGCTTGATAATGACCATTCTTTCCAGAGTGAGATAGAATCTCAGGATTGTTTTAATTTTCCTCTCTCAAATAACCAGAGATGTTGAACTTTTTTTTCACGTATTTATTTTCTGTTTGTATCTCTTCACCTGCAAAGTGTTTTTTCATTTCATATGTCCATTTTTGCACTGGGCCTTTACATCATGGGAATCCAATTATTTTGAGATATTTATTCTAGAGAGTAGTCCTCTATTTGAGGAACAGATAACAAAAACATTCCCTAGTCCTTGGGTTGTCAGTTCACTGTGCTGATGGTTTCATTAGCTAAGCAAAAATGCTTTTTTAATACCACGAGGTCTCAGTTGAAGATTTTTTGTAATGTTTCCTGTGTAATCTGGTTATTGCTCATAAAATCTTAGCTTACATTTATTTATGTCTTCAAATCTTCTACATATTCTGTCTCTAACAGATTTAGTTTTTTGTTTTAATACTTAGATCTTGGATCTATCTTGATTTTAGTTTCACTCATGGTGAGAGATATGGGTCTAAGTTTAATCTCCAGCATATGGAAAGCTTTTTTTCCCAGCATCACTTATTCAACAGGCTGCCTCTCTTCTAATGAAGATGTTTGGTCCTTTTGACAAAAATAAGGTGGCTGAGTATATCTGGAGTTGTGTATGAGCCTTCTAATCTGTTCCATTCATCCTTCAGTGTGTTTCTTTGCCAGTACTATCTTGTCTTCATTACAGTTAACTTTGATGTGTAATTCCAAGTAAGAGACCATGATGTCCCTTTTTGCTTTTATGCCCAGATTTTTTTTTTATTTTAGGTCCCCTTTTTCCAATGAATTTTAGGATGGCTTTCTGTAATTCTGTGAGGTGTGATATCAGAATTTTGATCAAAATACAACTTGGCAGATGGTATGGCCATTTTCACTGCATAGGTTCTTCCTGTGAAAGAATATGGGATATCTTTCCATTCTCTGATACTGTATCTCCTTTTTCAGAGTGCTGTAGTTTTCAATGGTTTCACTTCCTTCATTTCATTGATTCCTAAGTATATGGCTTTTGTGAGGCTATTAGGAATGATGTGATTTCCCTTATTTCTCTCTCAGTGGGTTTGTTATTTTGTGCATGAATGTAGCTGAGTTTTGACTTTTGGCTTTGAATCTATCTGTGTTGCTGAATTTGGTTATGAAATCTAGATGTCTTTTGGTGGAGATTTTGGGATCTGATAAGTGGAGTATCATAATATCTGTGAATAATTATATTTTAACTTCTTTTCCTATTCCTTTTTCTCTTCTGTCTGAATGCTCTGGCTAATGTTTTACGAATTATGCTGAATGGGAGTGATGATAGGGAATATTCTTGTGTTGTTCCAAATTTTAGAGTAAAGCTTTCAGTTTCTGACTAACTTTGATATTGACTGTTGGTTTGTCATGGATGGCTTTTATCACATTGAGATTTTAAAAACAACTATTTCAGTTTCCTATAGAGTTTTTATTGTGTATTAATGTTGGATTTTTCTTAAATGCTTTATTTGTGTTAAGATTATTCTGTGGATTTGTTGCTTGATTCTGCTAACATGGTGTATTGTATTTATTGATTCCAATACATTGAACAACCCTGCATACCTGGGATGAATCTTACTTGTTCATCATATATATGTTCCTTGATGATTGGCTGCATTCTGCTTGCCATAATCTTGAGGGTTTTTGTATCTATGTTCATGAGGGATGGTGGCCTGTAGTCCTTGTCTTTGACTCTTTGGTTTTGGTATCAAGATCATCCTTCATTCCAAAACTAAGTTCAGAAAATTTGTTTCCCTTTCAATCTCATTAAAGAGTTAAGAAGTAGTGCACTAGATCTTCTGTGTAATTATTGTAGAATTTGGCAGTGAATGTGTCAGGAGCTGGGCTTGTCTTTGTTGATAAGTTTTCAATTACATGTTCAACTACAGTAACTGATATTGGGTTACTTAGAATTTTTGGATATTTATTCAGCTTTGGTAATTCATATACATGTATAAGTCTGTTCCTTGTGCTCTGTTTCCCATATTAAGTGAGTAGAGTTTCTAAAAGTAAGTACTGATGATCTGGATTTCTGCAAGATCTGTTGTGATTTCACCTTTTTCATTCCAAATTGCACAGATGTGAATATGTTCTTTCTGTTTTTATAATGTTGTTGGTGTCTTGATTATTTCTTTCTCATTTCTAAGACAGAATACCTGATGCCCAAAGTTCAAGAGCTTATCTGGCTCACAGTTTGTGGTGGTTTCCATCTGTAATTAGCTGGTGACAAGGTAGGGTGGCCTGAGATGGGCAACAGCTCAAGGTAGCATGAGAGAGCAAAAGCAACAAGAACAAAAGGGTGGAAGCAAACTTGTTTTACTTTCTTACATTGTATTTCACTTATCTGCCCACACAATCTCCATGCCCTCTTCTTCCATAAGTTTAGGATATTTACGAAGTGAGAAACCCAGTCTCCTGTAGAGTCACTTAGTTAAGCTTCTAAACTTCTCAATTCTAAAGTTGACGCAATGCATCAAACATTACACTTGATTTTAAAGGCTTATTTTAATATTTGAAAGAACTAATTCTCTTTTTTTAATTTTAATTTTATTTTATTTTTTATTTTATTGAAGTACAAATATCAATCAGTTTCAAGACACCTTAACAAGACAGATTCGATAAATTAATACACTGCAAACTGTTTTCATACTGTTTTGGTATCGTACAAGGTACATACATGATATTATATTTACAGATATTATTTTAGCAGATGTCTCTCATCAGTAAATTAAGAGTGTAGCTGCTTACTTATCTTATTTTTTATAC
>PVKA01039518.1:0-19428 GCA_004027165.1 Ctenomys sociabilis
AAAAAAAAAGAAAAAAAAGGAAAAAGAAGAAAGAAAGAAAAAGGGAAAAGAAAAGGAAAAGTTTCTCAGTTTCCAGTTCTCCAGCTATTTCCTTCAGAACTGACCTCATGTAAAATGCAAAGACAAAAATCAGCTTTAGAGGGCTGGTGAGATAGCCCGGCAGACTAAGCACCTATTTGGGCCAAGTGTAGTGACTGGGGTTTGATTTCTGGTACCACATGCCACGCTGGACCCTGCCTCTCTATGCACTGAGCCAGCCCCTAGGAAAGGCGTGGTGTTGCACAACTGTAATCCCAGCACTGGCGAGTCTAAAAACAGGAGCAACAATACAAGTCCAAGCTGCATAGCGAAACCCTATACAAATAACTAACTAAATAATATTTTTAAAATGTTTTAGACATACAGGGAGAATAAGTAACTTGTCTGAAGTTATAGTGAGAAAGGAAAATGCCTCTTACCTTCAAAAAACTGGTAGAAATTAGTAGTCAAATCATCTTAGCTATGCCGTGCATGTATTTACAGGATTTGAATTATTGCTACAACCGATTTTATATACTAATATCTGCAGTCTGAGCAAGTACACTGAGAACCCCAATGTGTACAATAACAACCACTACTGAATACATTTTATTTTGTATTTGTTTCTTTTTGTTTTGTTTTAAGGCTCTGTCATTTCTAATATCTTATCTATTCTTTTCATAGTCTCTTTAGAACAAGGTAAAAAAATAAAAACGACCAAAAAAACATCAAGTTTTAGGGAAAGCAAGAGTTAATATTTTAACTATTTAATCAATCTTGCATGCCCACATCGGGTAGTGTGAGCAACAAATTTGATGGTAATTTTATGTAATGTAGCAACCATGGTTAATTCCCCGTTCTCATTTTGAAATTCTGTGTCACTTTTATGGTCTTATGAGGTTTTTCTTTGTTCTTGTTAGTTACTTTTTCTCCTTTCCTCTTTAAAATTAAAAAAAAAAAAAAAAAAAAAAAAAAAAAAAAAAAAAAAAAAAAAAAAAAAAAAAAAAAAAAAAAAAAAAAAAAAAAAAAAAAAAAAAAAAAGATAGGGAAGTGACCATAGTTAGATCTTTATCCAATAAATGTAGCTTGAAATTCTCTGCCTTGTGCGGCTTTTCAAAGATTCTTCCTCACCAAACGTAAAAGGGAAACCTAGATCTAAGAAATCTTAGATTCTAATTTGAAACTTTTCTGCCTCCATCTTGAAGACAGTAGGAATGGGATAATTGTGTAATCTGGGGATCCACATTCCACACTTGGGAAGTTGAGAAAAATCCTCAATCAGCCACTTCTCTACCTCTAGGACAAAATTCTTGAAACCCACAAGATAAAGGCGGATGGATTCTCTCTGTCCCATGATTTTTAGAGGATGAAGTCTGTGGTCCACTGGTCCCCATGGAAGAATGGCATGGCGGAAGGATTTCGAGGAGGAGAACTGCCAAGGTCATGGCGGGCAGGAAGCAGAGAGAGAAAGGAGGTGCTAGGGGAGAAGATACAACCTTGGAGACCACACCTCAGTGATCTGCTGCTTCCAAACTGGCCCGGGTAGTAACAGAACTCCTACCTCTGCATTCCTCTGTGGTCAATCTGTTGGTCAGTACCACGCCCCAATAAAACAATCATGTCCTCCAAGCAGCATATCTGAACACTTGAGGCTTTTGAAGCCAATCTTCTCTTCTCATATTTGGATTCCTCCCAATTGACTACTGGAACTCTTCAGTTGAGACAAACAAGTACCATAATCAGAAATAGTTTCCTGGTCCTTGGACAGTAAATTCATCACCAGTGGAGACCTAAGGGCTGAACAGAAGTACTTGGACAACACTTTGACTTGGAGATGAGATATTCAAGATTGGAACTACTGAATTTAGGACTCTGGTACTATGTTGGTAGTGTGGAGTGTCTTACGGTATTGAGCAAGCTCTCCCTAGAACTCTGTTCATGAGAGCTTCGATCACCAATAAACAAACAGATCAAGTGGTACCTCACAGGTCTAGAGATTGTGTGAATGAGTGGTTGGCCTGTCCTGCACCCATGAGCATACCGAGGCTACAAAAGCCCAAGGAAATACAATGACGAAGAGGAAAGGAGAAAGAGAAGTTCTGGAGGGAAATCCTTATTGTCTGTGGTCATAAGACAATCTGATGAGAATACTGTAAACATAAGGCTCTTTGGGAAACTGCCAAGGGAATGTGCTGAGGAAAAAAAAATCTACTTCAGAGAAGTGTCTATTCATTTCATTGCCTATTTCTGATTGGATGTTTTTTATTGGTGGGGTGGGACTAGATTTTTGCCCATTGTTTTTATCTTCTAGATATTCTACCTGTGTCCTAGAAATAGCTGGTCAAAAATTGGTCCTACTGTGTAGATTTTCTTTTCACTTTATTGATTCCTAATACCATTCACTATATAACTAGGCTTCTCTTTAAGAAGTGTTTGTCTATGCCTATGTCTTCAAGAGATTTATCTTCTAGCAGATGAAGTGTTTCTATTTTAATGTTCATGTCTTTGATCCATTTTTCATTTGACTTAGAACCTCTTGAGAGATGTCAATTTAGATTCTTAGGTTTTCCCAGCCTCATGTAGAAGCGACAAGTAGCAATTGCATTCCATCTGGTTATTTTCCCTTTAAGTTTCATTCTTGCTTCACTTGGACTCATTGAGACCGAGGAAGGCAATCTTGCACATCTTCCTGACTCAGCGGCTGCCCACATTTTGCTTGAGCCACGTTAAAAGAGTGGAAAGTGTTGACAATGGAGATGAAAAAGGAAATGAGCAAAGTAGATAGATAACGCCAGGAGCACCCAGCCTCCTCCCGAAAATCTCAGCTAAAGACGTGGCTATGGACATAGCTTTGCAATCTAAGCACCTGCCTGGCAAATGAAAGGACTCAAATTCTATCGTTGGTGCCCCATTCTGACCCCAGAACCCAGGGTGTCATGCTGGCCACCAAAACCAGGCATGGTAGTGCATAACCGTAACCCAGAACTGGGGAGGCTGAGACAGGAGGGTCACTATGAGTTGGAGCTGCGCAGCAAGGCCCTATACCAAATTAACAAATATGAGGGAACAGAAGTTTGCACAATGTCCTTGTTTATAACCTGATGGCCCCTGAACCACCCATGAACCGAGAGTTTTACCTTTGGAGGACAGTGGACCAGGGGTGTGTGATACTCATCCACAGACTACCTCACTTATGGGTTTGTAACTGGATGAGTGGTTGGTAGGTGGAACCTGATTACAGGAGGTGGGTAAGTAGGGTGGTTTGTGTTCTTCCTTCTAACCTTGCACATCTCCAGTTCCTGCCTGGCACGCTGTCCTGAAGCAGGTGTCCTGGCTAACTAGGTGGATTCTGTGAGCAGAAGCACACTTTCCATGAAGCCCCTGTCCTTGGTAAGTCTTGGCCAACATTATGTGCCGAGCTGTCATCCCAGAAAGTGGGGTCACACTGGGATTACCTTTCTGCTTCCCTATACAGAAGGGCTTGGGAAGGCTATGAAAATCTGAACTCTGAAGGAAAAGTCATAAGAAGAGATAGCTGGGTAGGAAAGCTGCATTAACAGAAAATGTTAGCACGGGAAGTCGGTTGGAGAACAGTGCAGACCACACTGGCTAGTTCCAATTTATTTCTGTACAGAAAATAAAGACAGTATAGCCCGAATGTTAACATTCTTGGACAGCGGCAGGCCAAATATCTCAGTGTACTGAAGCGTGTGCTTATGCAGGTACAGTGTCTCAGAATTTGACTCCTCATGTGCTGTGCCAGCCCCAAACCTGGAGTGCACTGAGACAGTGATTAAAACTGGGAGTGGCGGCATACGCCTGTAATCCCAGGGCTTGGGAGGCTGAAAACAGGAGGATCACCAAGAGTTCTATCTACATAGTGAGACCCTGTAGATCCTATACTAAAATACAAAGAAAAAGAATTTATTGGACAGAATAGAGATTCAAGTCTATATTTAGGAGCTGCAAGGACTGGGTGAAAGAGAATCCATTGCTGACCAATAGTAACTCTTAAAATGTTAGCAACTTAAAGGGTAATGGTTTGACTTCATGGTTAGAGTAGTCTTCAAAAAGCAGGTGGCCCATATACAGCTCTCCAGGTGAAGATACATCAGCATAAATTATGCCGGTCAAGAACTTGGACTGGTATGCAACTCCATATGGAGTGACCAAGGGGATCCACTTGGAAAAAAGCAGGTACTGCCGTATATGGTGGAGTCTATGAGCAATCCCAGCTTTCTGAGAATCTGAGGCACAGAGACTGTACAATGCGGACAGTCCAAGGAACTGGACAGCCTTGTGAAGCCCTGTCGTAAAATGATACCACCAATATCAACTCCAAACCCAACAACGAGACCAATACCAACGCCAGGACCAACACCAACATGGATGACACAAAGCGACTGCAGACACAGCTTAGTGCAATGATTAGGGATTTAAATCCCCAGTAGCCGGGCGTGGTGGCGCATGCCTGTAATCCCAGCACTAGGGAGGCTGAGGCAGGAGGATTGTTGAGAGTTCAAGAGCAGCCTGAGCTACAAAGTGAGCTTAAGGCCAGCCTGAACTGCACAGTGAGACCCTGTCTCAAAAAGACAAAAAAAAAAAAATAATAATAAATCCCCAGTATTGAAAAATTGGAAGGGAGGAAGGGAGGCAGGAAAGAAGGAAGGAGAGAGAGAGGGAGGGAGGGAGAGAGCGAGGGAAGGAGGGAGATGAGAAGACAAGAGGTTAGAAATAAAGAAGCAAAAGGAACATAAGGGAAGAAAAAAATGCTTTGTGATTAGAGAGTAGGCATTAAGCAGAGCTCAAAACACCATGTGTTTTAGTATGAAAACAAAAACACTCTTGCATTGCTACCACCGTGAGCTCCTCTGACTGTCTTGAAATGCAGTGCTCTTCATTGCACCTTGTTTGCTTAAATAAATAAATACAGTATATTTTTTAAAAGAAGAATTCCCTGCACAGTTTCTGCACATGCAGATTTTCGATGACAGTGCTATCTGAATTCTGTGTTTCTCAAAGGTGCAGAAGAACCTTCACTGTCTTTCTTATCTTCCAACATTTATGAGCCTAAAGTTCATTTCTCCTGACAACACCTACGGTGAACACATAGTTCCGTGTCTCTTATCACAAGTGAAGAAATAGCTCTGCCTTGAAAGCAAGGCCGAAGATAGCTCAGGCAGGTTGAGATGGCTGCATGATTTCCCTTGAGACTCACATCCTGCTTGGATATCTGGGGCTGTGCCGGGATCCATCGGAAGAATCAGAGATCAGAGAGAAAGAAGGAGCTGTTATCTGCTGCCGTTCCTCACTCTTCATCTTGCGCAGCTGTGAAGTGCACAGGACCCCGTGAGCTGGGAGTCTGATTTCAAGGCGTGTGATGCAGCGTCCCTCTGATGATGGCCTTGGGGGAATTTCGTCAGGCCGAGGTTTGACCTCCAGCATTTGTGCTGTGCTCTCGGGCCTGAGTCAGTTAGAGATCAGGAGCGGCAGGAAGGTGTACCTAGTGGCGATCAAGGGTCACCCTTTGACAAATGAAGGGGTAATTAGACATGATGATCCCACTCCCAAAGATCATTTACGACGACTCCAACCCTGTGCACCTGCTCCCGGAAATAATATTAGCTCATGCCCTGGACATCCCGTTCAAGCCAGCTATCCCTCTCCTAGGTATTTTCCCAAAATAATTGAAGCCATCATACCACTGTGACGTATCTACACCCATATACGTAGCTGTGCAATTTGTCACACTACATCATGGAAACAACCCAAATGCCCATCAACCAAGGAATGGATTAAAAAAAAAAAAAGTTATGGTATTTTTACACAATGGAATATTATTCAGGTACAAAAAAATGGAATATTATTCAGGTACAAAAAAGAGGCTTTTGTCCACAAAAGGATGAGCCTGGAGACTGTGTTGGTAAGAGAAATTAAATGGGATCCGTGGCCTTCCTAACTCACTGAGTTGCTGTGCTGGGCACAAACTTGCAGTCCTAGTACCTCAGCTTCCTAAAGTGTTGTGATTATAGGCACAAGTTACCTTACCACCTGGGCTTCGGTCCTACTTTTAAGCTCTCAGTAATGAGTACAATAGAGTTAATTTCCTATGTTACCTACCACACATTAACTATAATTATAATTCATCCTGTATATCCAAGTTTATAACAATACTCATAACCCATGTACACCCATAAAACACATCTAAGGATACATGCAAAATGTCATTGTTGATAACAGTATTGGTTGATTTCCTTGAGGAATCATCTCTGCACCAAGCAATGATTTGCTTGTGCACACTGCCAGATATTCAACACTGTCTGGTTCAGAGGAGAGGTGGGGATTTATTCTGCAGATAAAGAAGTTGGTCAAAGGCATTCAGCGGGGTGGAGGTAGACCAGATGGATGCTCTGAACCATGTGCCAACTTTTGTGAAGGCCAGAGGAGCTCTTGAAACAATTCAGAAGAGGACAGGGTGTGGTAAGCAGGCAGGAGAGAAGCTCAGGTGGATCAGAGACTTCCTGGGCCCTATTTGCAGACTGAAGTTCTCCCTGTAAGTGTGTGTGGGTGTCCTTTGTCAGCTCAGTGTGTTCTCTCCAGGCTGCAGAAAATCTCTGAGAGGGATGAAGGCATGCTCTTTTCCTTTCATAAGCACCTCTATGAGCTGAGTAATGAATTTTTTAAAGAAGCTTCCTCAAAGAGCACCGGCCCTAGCTATCCAGAGGTTCTATACGTGTGAGCATAAGCCACTGTGGTGGGGAAATATTGAGAAATAAATGGTACCAGAAGTCATGCGGGCTTGATTCCAGCTACGCAGGAAGCTGAGTGAGGAGAACAGCAAGTGTGTGTCCAGCCGAGGTGAGTTAGGATACGGAGAGCACCTGCCTCAAAACAGAAAGGAGCAGGGCACACAGGTCAGAGAGCAGGACACGGGTTCAGTGTTTGCACAGAAGGAAAAGGAAAAGGCAGGGAGGGAAGAAAAGAAAGAAATCTGAACTGAACATATGCATACTTTTTTTTTCTTTTTCTATTTCACGAAGAATGCAATATAACATTATTGACTTACCATTTACATTTTGTTAGGAAGAAAAAGTACGAAATGATATAAAGCATAAACACAAAACTTAAAATGAATTTATTTAGGTGCTCTCCTCTCTGTCTCTGTCTGTCTGTCTGTCTCTCTCTCTCTGCCTCCTCCCTCCTCATCTCCATCTTTCCCTGTATCTCTCCCTCTCTGTCTCCCCTTCTTCCACATATATGTGTCATAAATCTGCGATATTCCAACCTATGACAGCATACCACAGTCACACAGCTGGGGCTGGCTAGAAAGCTCAGTGGATTAAAGCACCTGCAAACAGGCGCAGGGGCTGGGGCTTCGACCCCAGGGTCTGTCGTGTGGGTCCCATCCCCAGGGTGCATCGAGATGCCAGTTGAGAGTGGGGGTGGTGGAGCATGCCTGTAATCCCAGCTCTTGGGAGGATGTAAACAGCTGGATTACTATGAGTCCTATCTAGTACTGAAACCCTGAATAACACGTAGATCCTTCTCTAAAATTAAAAAAAAAAGAGAGAGAAAAACTTGTGACAATAATTTTATGGGTACTCTCCAAATGTGTTTATCTCATATGATATAGTCGGAATCTAATATCCATAGTATAATAATTTTACATCCATGAATTTGAGATTGGTTGAAGTTTTTAATTTGTATTTTGTAAGCATATTTGATTTTTTTTTTATTCTTTTGCTTTTAAAGCTCAAGAGACATTACTCAACCAATCCTCTATTAAAATTCCCTCCACTTAGGAAAAATGTAAATTAAAACACTTGAATCAAGAAAAGCTGGAGTGCTTGAATAGAGTGAAAATCTAGGATTGCGTAGGAGAATGAGCTGAGATTTAATGAATCATCAAAGAAAGACTTATCAGAAAGCTTGTAAGATGTAGACCAGGTTTGAGAGATGATTTCTTTTAAAGTACAAGACATCTCCACTCTGTGAAAATTGTCTCAGGCTCGTTAAAGGACAGAATGTTTGACACACACATGCATTTCAATGCTCTCTGTCTCTCTCGCTCTCTATCTCTGTGTTTCTGTGTCTCTCCCTTCCTTCCACCTCCTCCTCCTTCCTTTAAACTTTTTGTTTATTTCCTTGAGAGAGGGTTGCCTTGAACTCACTGAGTAGCCCACACTTGCTTCAATACCTGGCAATGCTTCTGCCTCAGCCTTCCAAGAGCTAAGAGTACACATGTGTGCCACTCTGCGTGGTTAATTTGTTATGTTTCACACCTCAGTGGAGCATATTTAAGCTACAAAGAGTCATGCCTAATATACACATAGCTTCACATCACAAACACACACACACACACACACACACACACAATTTTATAGCTCTTTCAGTCTTCTAATGACTTGGGGGAGGAGTCAATTCCATATAAGCTAGGTCCTTGTGCCCTACCCATGACTGTTCACTATCATGCCCATTTTACAGATGAGAAAAATGAGACCCAGTGAGGCCACTGTCCTACCCCTCCATTAGGTCCAAATACTATGCTCATTTTACTTTATGCACTAGCATATAGAATGGGTGAGGAAGTTCTGAACTGACGTAGTCTATGTGTGCTGCAGGGCACATGTTTCAGTTCTGAGTGGGTTCATATGCTTTGGGTCAATGTGATTCCTGTCACTACCTCCCCAGGGAGTGGCTGAGTGGGTTTCCGGATGTTTAACCTTGGAGTCTGTCTGTACCTTGACGCCTTTCTCTCTAGCTCTTCCTGAAAGTCATGAGCTGGGCATTTTCTGCCCATAGAGTGTTCTACACAGCATAAAAGACTATCGAAAGAGCTGGAGACAGAGGCACCAGGGTCCAGAGGTTCTCCTGAAGGAGGTGCCCTCTCTCTCACACATGCAGAGATGGGCTTAGAGAATCATCAGTGTCGTGCAGGGGATTCCCTTCATGAATGAAGCACGTTATGTGACCCAGAGTTAGGGTTCGGGCCTAGGTATCCTCCCAAAGGCTCATGTACCCATGCGGCGGGCTTCTAGAGTTTGTGATTGATTTATAATCCAATGCGGGGATTATGGGTATGAGTGCTACACCTACCCTCGGACCCAGATCCTGAGCAATACAGACGAAGAAGGGAGGCTTGCTAGCTGTTGCTCCTCCCAATTTGCTCTCTCTGCTTCAGCTCTTTTCCTCTGCCATGAATCGCTGCCCTCTACCATGTGCCACCCTGCCTTGAAGCCAGCTCAGAAGGGATGCAAACCTCTGTCAACGGTGACTTTGGATGCAAACCTCTATTAACCGCGAGCTAAATAAATGTTTCCTTCCTTAATTCTTGGCGGCAGGTATTTTGAACCACTAATGAGAAAAAAAAAATAAGCAAGCTATCCATTATTCCTTGATTTCTCTTTTACCTCAGTAACCTGTGTTGGCCCTAGTATCATATTTTAAAAAACAAGAAGAAAAGAACCACATTGTGACTGAATTATGGAATATAAAACTGATAGCATATGATGTTAAATTCCGTAAGGATGTTTAGAGAATGGGTACAAAATTACTCCCTGAACTTGTGTTTATTCTGACATAAAGTCAAAACATAGAGAATCCTATTCCTCAACAGTGAACGCCAAACAGTGATCTATTGGCTGCATTTAAAAAGAAAACAAAAATGTAACAAAGAATACACGCTTAGCCTAATTGCTTTAAATGGGTTTATTTAAAAATTAAATGTAAGTGAAACAAAGAGACGAACTGAGGTAATAGATAAGATTTGTTTTTATTTTTATAGGAACTGGGGATTGAACTCAGGCCCTTGCACTTGCCTGGGTAGTGCTTATTCCACAGCGCCATCTTCCCGGCCCACCATAGGTTTCTTTTTTTTTTTGGTCCAAAAATAAGAATTTTGGTCATGGTTGTCTGGTTTGTTTGGTATGGCACATGAGAGAATTTGCCTTGGATATGGTCCAAGTGAAAATGTGGTACATTGATTGGAAAATACATTTTATTTTATTAAAATCCAAATGTATAAATCAGGGTTTAACAGATTTTGTTCTACAGGACGCCGAATTTATCTCCTTGACGCTGTGGAATTGAATACAGGTCTCGTTGATCTTTTCTGATAAACCAGGCTCATTGAGAGTGGAAAAAAGCAATCACGTTTCTATGTTTCTTACTACTAATTTCCCACTAGTCTTTAAAATTTGAAAATGGCTACATTGTCATGGGCTGAGTTAGCAAGGCTTGAAATGCCACAGGATCACCTAGAGGCCTTAAGAAATTTCAGGATAAAGTTTTGCGTCCCAGCAGGGAGTGGTGTTGCCTTGCCCGCCCCTGACCCCAAGCATGGGAGGAGGCTAGGGCAGGAGGATTTCGGTTTTGGGATCCAACCTGAAAATTTTAGGGCAGACTTTCTCAAAATGAAAAGGAAAAGCTGGATTGGAATGTAGCTCAGCATGAAAGCCTTGAGCTCCTTCTCCACATATGCAGTAACACACACACACACACACACACACACACACACACACACACTTTCTGTTACAAAGAACTCAAACAATATCAATCTGTTTGCCAACTGCGCTCTCTAGTATCTTTAAACATTCCTGGAAGACTAAAGTTCAATCACCTTTCTAAAAATAAGTTCCGTACCTTTACTTTGATGGCCACCCTATGTAAAATGAGCCGAGTCCGCTAATGTACAATTAAATTGACGGGTAGGGAAAAGTATTTCTCTACATGATTCTTTCCAAAGCTAGCATCCCTCAGGTGGGAAAACTAAATCTTAAAACAAACACAACTAAATCTTATTAATGTAACAATAAGTTTTAATATTTGAAACAAAATTAAATAAGATTTCTCTCTCTCTCTCCCTCCCCCTCTCTCTCTCTCTCTCTCTCTCTCTCTCTCTCCTTCTCATCATTTATTATTCTAAGATTTAAGAAACAGCGACGTGGACATCAGTTTATCCCATGACGTTTCAACTGCATGTCTCACCTCTGCATCTCGAGAAGCAGTGGCAACCCAGCACCTGGTGAGGCCGACAACCTGCCTCAGAGGTACCTTGTTGGTCTGATCAGATAAAGAGAGCAAGTACTAGTAATAAACTGCGGCATGGAATTCAGTATAATCAGAAACATTTCTGCTGCCTAGTGCTCAACTGGCAATTCTGTGTTAAGAACACCGAATTGGCAATAGTGAGAAATTAGAGCTACAGCGTCTATTAGGGGACAGAGAAAAGTGAATTCAACGTGACAAGTTCCTGCTGCATGCACTAGGGGCATTCCCATCCCAGAGGAGCCAGGTTGTAATGAGCTGTACACCAAGGGAGAGAGATCCCCTCTTTTCTTCTTGAGGTTTTTGCTGTCTTCTGAAGCCTGGACCTGCTGCCTTCTGCCACGTGCCACTCTGACTTGGAGCCAGCTGAGTATGGATTGAAACCTTCACACACTAAGGAAAGTAGCTCTTTCCTTCCCTGATTTGGGATATCAGGTGTTTTGTCTCAGCAGTGAAACAAAAGTAAACACAGGCAGTATGCTGACAGGAGGTGATGTGCTTCAACAACACATAAAATGTTGGGGCAGTGTCCCTCAATTATTGTGGAGGTGATATTCCAAACACACCCTACAATAAGTGAAAATTGGCCAATTAGTGAAAATATGGTTAGATTTTTAAAATTTAACATATCAAGCCTTGATGGAAAATACCTATTCCATGTTATATCTAAAGTGTTTAATATTCAGACAGATAGTGAGGTCAAGCTCAACTGCTATGTTATAGGGTAATAATATCTTTAAGGTTCGCTTCTGGAGGGTTGACAACCTAAGTTTGCAGACCAAAATTTAGAGAAAAAGAAGGACCACAAGGTCAGCCAACATTTTGGCCCTAGCCTTTCAAGGTCAGTGAGGACTCAGGACATAAGAGAACCTGTACTGTAACATCATGGAACTCAGTTGTTTCCCAAATTTTCTGATCAAGGAGATTATGGGGCCAAAGAGGAAAGTGATCAATGATATAGAGTGTACTGAAGGACAGTCACATGGAGAGAAAACATTTCCTCAGGCTTCCACAGAGAGCAAATTGGTCAAGCAATGACAGTGACTCATCCACATGGCTGACACTGACAAAGAATCTACAAACTAAGGTCCAAGGTTCTGGGGTAAATCCTGAAGGGACTTGACTGCCCTTGTCAGATACAAAAATTACATTTCTTGTTATATAGGTCTTGCTTTAGCTTGGTCTGACCCATGTAGCAGAAAAGTATAATACGAAAATATGAAAAGTAAAGCCATGTTAATATGCTCAGCTATAAACGGCTGAAGTCAACAACCCCTGCCATGGGCAGTCCAATGAATAACCCACTACTATTATGGGCTACAGGGCTATATTGGACTATTTTGCTGGATTCACACACTTTCGATATTTAAATGGCAGTGGAATACCCATCTCTGACAAAACTAAACAAAAAAAGGGCATATAAATGAACGACCATTTTCTATCTGCATATAAAAAACAGGATAGGTATATAGCTACTTTCTCTTAATTCAGTGAGAGGAAAGATTTGTACTAATAGTGTTTGGACAGGATATCCTGTCTGCATCTTGTATTATAAAAAACTACTATGAGGACAACAGTATGGAATGGATTGATTACTGAAACTTCCCTATTAATCGGTTTTGACACTGTCTTTTTGCTACTTGTTTCACAAGAAAATTAAATAGATAAATAAATAAATAAATAAATAACATCTTTATAAACCGTCCCACAAAGATTCTTATAAATCTTTCCACTGTTAAATTGTAAAGGACCTACCAAATAACTCAGCGGACCAAAGAGCCTGCTTAGGCAAAGTGCAGGGGCCAGAGTTCGATCCCTGGCATGTTTTGCCGACCCTGCCCCTACCTGGGTGCCCTGAGACAACATTTAAGACTGGGTATGGTAGCCCATGTGCCTATAATCCAAGCTCTGGGGAAGCTGAATACAGGCCGGGTGTGGTGGCGCAGGCCTGTAATCCCAGCACTCGGGAGGCTGAGGCAGGAGGATTGTTGTGAGTTCAAGACCAGCCTGAGCTACAAAGTGAGGTTAAGGCCAGCCTGAGCTACATAGTGAGACCCTGTCTCAAAAAGGCCAAAAAAAAAAAAAAAGAAGCTGAGTACAGGCGGGTCATAACGAGTTCAGTCTACGTTGTGAGACTCTGTAGACCCCGTATTAAATTATAAAAAATTAAATATTAAATATGTAAATGCCACATTTAATGTTCTTAACCACTTACTCAGCTTGTAAACCTACACAATGTGAGCAATATACATGTAACATAGGGTACTAAAACATGCAGCGAAATAGAGAAAAATCCGCGATAAATAATTTAAGTGAATATTTTTCGAAGACCCGTGAAACATTAAGTCCGCAAAAGTCGAACCTCGCAAGAGCAGGGGACTACCATACTCAGCTTTCCAGGTAAAAATGTGAAAGGGTACAGCATCCGTTCCTTTCACACCAGTCATTTCAACAGCTTTAGCGGTGCTGCCTGGCTTTTGGAAACTGTGACTGGGTTTGTTTAGTTTCCAAGAGTCTTTGAAACACAAATGCATTTCCTGGAAACCTGCCCGAATCACCTAAGCTTTCGAAACGCAGCAGATCCACCTCTCCTCTACGGCAATGCTGTGGTATTGTGTAGTAACTATAAATTTTCTTCTTAAGTCGAGGGTTGAGAACAGGCAAAGTCAATCAAGTTAAATCAATACAAAAGCAAAATCATTAGGTGACGGTCCAGGCAAGAAATATTGTAAACACATCTGAATATGGACAATAACAAGATGCAAAATAAATAAATAAATAAATAAAAAGCTCAAATATCACCAAGCGTCCCACCAAAACATCACACACAGAAAAATGAAATGCATTAAAATTAAAATTATATAATAAGAGGCACAGTGCCATATTAAGCTATCATAAAATATTCCCCTGGGTTCCAAACACACTTATTCTATCCTTGTTACCCCTTTCTGCCAAAGCTCTGGAATCCTGCCTCCTGAACGTCTTTAGTTGTGTGTTCCTTGGTATGTCCAGGCCTTGATACATTTCAGAGCTTATCCTGTGTGACGTTTTTGACTAGGAGAATAGGTGCCAAGGTCACGCTGGCAGAGCTGGGGATGAAGGTGAGTGGGGATGTGGCATCATGATTTTATGAGCCTACAATTTGATTGGATAAGATTCACAAGAAACACTGACCCTTTATAGAGAATCGTGACATGTGACTGCCACACTTTCCTATTTTTTTTTTTTTTTTCCTATTTGGTTTCAACACTCTTTTTTTTTTTTTTATTCCTAAAGAAGGATGTCATTGAAAGTAAAAGAAAAAAAAAAAAAAAAAAAAAAAACACTTCACCTAAACCAAATTTGTTGACAACTTTTAGTATATAAAAACACTTTATCTTTTTTTTTAAAAAAAAAACATATTTGGTACAGGGTCTCACCACACAGCTTAGACTCGGAGTGATCCTCCTGACTTCAGCCACCTCAGTGTTGGGATTACAGGCGTGTGCCACCCCCTGGGGTCTCTGGCATAGCACACGGTACCGGTAATCAAATTGCCGTTCCTGCACTTGCCTAAGCAGGTGCTTCCTCTGCTGGGCTGTCTCACCAGCCTACATGCTTCATCATAAAGAGTCTGTTTGCTTGGGTTGATGGCCATATTGTATACATTTTTATATCCTCGGGTGATGGTTTGGAGTACAATTTTAGTAGCACAACTTGAAGAGCCCTAGTAGTTGTCATAGCAAGGGTACTGCTCCATGTGTGATTGGTTATTTTTTTTTTTTTGTACTGTTTTGAATTTCATTGAACTATTTACAAATGTATGATTTTGAAAAGTCTGCCACACACTCTCTCTCTCTCTTTCTAAATATAAAATGTGGACATAGGCAATATTTAAGCACAGCTCAAAGGATGTTTGAACTTGGGAAAACTCATGCCCAGACATGCCATGACTCTATCTAGAAAATAATGTTCCAATGAATTCCTTCATTTCAGAGCATGAAATCCTGTTGGTTAGCCCCCAAATGACTGAGGTAAACCTAGCTTGTGAGTCTCAGGATGTATTCATCACAGACTACCCAGAGAAAACAACAGGGAGAAGCTCTCACCACGGAGAGAAGTTTCCCTTCGCAATCATTGTGAGTCATGCCTCGTGGCTTGAAATGAAAATAATTAAATAAACAAATAGTCTACCTGCTTGCTAAGACATGGCATAATTCCAAACTAGATTTCATTATGCTTAGAAAAGCACAGACATCTGAAAGAGATGAGGACATTTCTGGTCGTACGACGGCTGTCAGAGCTAAGGCTGAGAAAGGTATTTCTATGCCCAGAATATGAGTGTAGGGCAAGGGAATAAAACATACTTCAGCTCTCAATTGAGAGCACCCATGGTGCGGAACATCTGGGACCAATACATGGTCTGAGGACCTGTGAGCATTTCTGCGGCCAGGAATTTTAAAGACGGAAACTATCCATTATGTACTGAGGTCGGTGCTAGCTTCTGCCAGAATACTTGTATAAGAACCGAGATCTGGAATCTTCCCCAAGTGCGTCTTCTGATAGAGACTTGGCTCCCAGCTAACAGGTCTTTTGGAAGGTAGAGAATGGTGAGTGGGTGGGGCTTAGTGACCGGAAGTTAGCTCAATTAGGGTGGGTCCTATTGAGAGGATGTAGCTCATGGGGGGTGGAGCCTTCTGAGAAGGAGTTAGCTCATTGGAGAAGAGACTTATGAGAGGGTGTAGCTCATTGGGGGTAGGGCTTAGTTCCAGAAAGTTAGCTCACTGGCTGAGGGTCATGAGAAAGAGTTGATCAGTTGGGGGCGGGGCTTAGTGACCAGAAGTAGGATCTCTGAGGTAGGGCCTAATGACCGGAAGTTGCACCACTGCATTGTTTGTTCTCAAAGTGGTTAGTGGGAATCTCAGCCACTTTTTCTCTGTCTGTGTGCTTGCTGAACTCCATGAGGTCCATGGCTTGGCTCCAAGACACACACTGGTCTAAGTCTAGAACATCTACTGCAAAGGCTCATGGGTGCAGCAGTGCGTCTTTTGGAGACAGATTCGGTCACTGTGGCACTGTGCTTATCAGTGGAACAAAGACTTCAGAGCTCAGTGTGTTAAGACGTTCAGGCCGGGGTTGAAGAGACTGCTCATTGTGAGTGTCATCCAAAAAGGAAGATTCCTTCCCACTGGCTCCTTCTTTATACTCTATTTTTCTGTCCGACACGATGTGACTAATTTTCCCCCGTAAGACCCTTGCTACGTGGCCTTCCTACATTGCATCCACCCAGCTGAGGACTAAATCCTCGAAGAATCATGAGTCAAAGTCAGAGTCCCCGCTTTCAGGTATAGGTGCTGAGTATTTTGTCCCAGCGACAACAGAGCTAGGATGCCCACTGCAAACAACTGTTTCACTGAATAAATATCCCAAAGAAACAGCGCAGCGCAGTGCGACCCTAGATCTCCAGACCAAGCCAAAATAGCTTTTTGCTTTTTATGAGGTAGAGCATCTCGAGTGTTTGTTACAGTGGCTGAAAGCTAGCGGATACACCTGAGGAACATGAATCATTTACTGGTTATATTTTCCTGCAATGGAGAGGCACACAGTAGGAAACTACTACATTAGCTCCTATTTCACCAGGTGGATGGTTAAGTTTTGTGCTGCTTTCAATTTTACAAGAAAGGCAATTTCATGTCACACGTGCTCATTTCTCTATCAAGTTGAGAACTTCTTAAATTTCAAAACCTGTTTTCTGTTATATAGGAGATCAGCACACAAAGCACATTGTAAATACTGAAAGCAGGGGCCACAAGCACTTGCCCAGTCAGTATCCAGGATAACAGCAACAGGACATCCATGCATCAGAATAAATTCAGAGGTGCTAAGAATGCTGTATGTATTGGCTCCTGCATCCCACATTCCTACTGTCTTATGGATAGCAGGGATGCTATAGATTTATTTTTGTATACTAACACAGTGATCATACATTTTTGAGATGGAAACATCTCTATTGCTCAAGTAAGAATCTCAAAATAAATTATAAGCTCAACAGATTTCTAGCATCATAACACTGATATCCTCAAAAGGTACCGAAGGCACAGATTTCCAGCAAATACAATGACTAATTGACATGAGTTTTGTTACGGTTTGCGTCTGGTTGTCCCCCCAGAGCCTCATGGAGTCATGGGGTGGGGACTTCTAGAGTTTATGATTAACTCATGATCCACTGGGATTATGTGTGATCCACGGCTGGGATTATGGATGTCTTAGTACTGCTGGGATTATGGGTGCGAGTACTTCCCGCAGCCTGGGGCAGAGAGCCTGCATGTAATATGAGAGACAGAGAGACAGACTTTCTGTAGCTATTGCTCTTTGTTGCATGGTTGTGGCTCCACCACCATGAACTGATGCTCTCTGCCATGTGCCGCTCTGCCTTGGAGCCAGCCGAGCACGGACTGAAACCCGTAGCAACTGTGAGCTAAATAAACCTTTCCTTCCTTCATTTTGGGTGTTTGGTATTTGTCCCAGCAATGAGAGAAGAATAGCTAAGAAAAGGTTAATGTCATATGTCTACTTTTCTTTCTATATCTTACTTATGCTATTCCTTCCCTGCCTTAAAGGGCTGAAGAACCTATACATTTATATTTCTGAGAAGACTATTTTTCCTTAGTACAAAAACTACTACAGGGTTGGGGAGATAGTACTGTGGTCTAAGCGCCTGCCTGACAAGTGCAAGGACCTGGGTTCAATTCCCAGTACTTCATGCTGTGCCGGCCACTGAAGCCAGGGATGGAGGCACATACGTGTAATGACAGCACTGAGGAGGCTGAGACAGGAGAATCACTGTGAGTCCAGGCAATGTAGTGAGACTGTGTACCAAATAAATAAATAAATAAATAAATAAATAAATAAATATTTTTTGAAAAGTAAAAGCTACTAGAACAAAAATATCTTTCACATAAAACAGAAGAAGAGAGATTACTGGCCAGGCTGGTACTATCAAGAATGGGTAATACTATCCACAAGATTTGTTTTTTAATATTAAACCAATAATCCCCCTGAAAAAAATTACAAGTGAAAACAAAGTGCTGATGAAAAGCAAGGTGAAATTTATTTTCTTTCGGTAAATCCTTTCCAACAAGAAGCATCCTTTACCCAGAAATGTATTTCTGCCTCTAGGACTTTTTTCAATATGCTATGACAGTAAAGAAAACTAAGGGAATTTTCGTGTATTAGCTGCTTATTTACACTGACCATTCTGCTGATAATACTGTGCAATGATAGCAGTGGAAAAAATAAAATTATTCCTGCTGACTTTTCTTCTCTATGTAGGTTGGTACATTCGCCTCACAACTTCATACAACAGGCTATAAATTTCTATGATCAAGGAAAAACCTAGCAAGTTTTCAGTGTGACTCTGGTCCTACTTGTAATTGCTTTTTCCAGCATGAACATCAGCCAAATATCTGATTGTTATTTGTAGCACACATGTAGCAGTAAACTCATAATTCCAGGGGAAGAAAATTCATCACCCTTTTAAAAGGAAATAAGCGCACATTCTAGGTTGTCTTTCCTATTTCTTTAAGCTAGAATTGCTTAAGAAAATTTAACCATCCACCCAGGGTCATGAAGTGTGTCTAAGTGATTATTTTATATGCCCTAAAGTTGACCCCTTATATCGTATTGAGCTAAGCACATCTGGAAGCATTTGAGTGCCATCTTTGCCTTCCATATGAGTGCTGTATAAGCTTGATAAACCCAAGACCAGTAGTATCTCCACTGAGTTTGAACCTGTGACCTATAACCTGAAACTGAGCATGCGCAGACAAGTATACCAAAACTGAGCATGCTCAGATAAGTACACCCTGAACTGAGCATGCTCAGATAGTTACTCCTTGAACTGAGCATGCGCAGACAGGTATACCAGAAACTGAGCATGCTCAGATAAGTACACCCTGAACTGAGCATGCTCAGATAGTTACACCTTGAACTGAGCATGCGCAGACAGGTATACCCTGAATTGAGCATGCTCAGACAGTTACTCCTTGAACTGAGCATGCGCAGACAGGTACACCTTGAACACAGCAGGCTGAGAAATATACCCAAGACAGCCTGTTTCTCTACAACATCCAATAAAATAAAATCTGCTTACCCCCTCCTCAGTTTCAGGACATATGTCACAAGTTAGTTGGGATACATAACGCTGTGCTTCTACATAATTCTATGAGAGGCAAGATCTGCACTAATGGTGGTTGGACAGGATATTATGTCGGCTTTTAGTGCTATGGTCATCCACTAGGTAAATAATTATTGAATCTTTGATATAATTCAGCTATAAAAAAACCTGTAAATATAATTTCATGTATGCACCTTGTACAGTACCAA
>PVKA01039519.1:0-19436 GCA_004027165.1 Ctenomys sociabilis
CAGGCTGGTCTTGAACTCACAACAATCCTCCTGCCTCAGCCTCCCGAGTGCTGGGATTACAGGCATGCGCCACCACGCCCGGCTAGAGGGGCTTTTAAAAGAATGGTGTTTGCAGCAGCTCAGGACACCCACCCATCAGGAACTGCAATCAGAACTAAGAACATCTCAGTTTCAATAAACAAGGGGATGGTGGAAGGTAAACAAGCATACTATTGTGAGAATGAATCTGACATAAAAATCTTCAAAAAATTCCCTTCTTGGCCATTTTCAGAAAATGAAATCCTCCAGGCAAAATTAGTTGGAAAATACCCAGAATAAAATACTGGGGTTAAATTTCAGTTTGTTTCCTTTTTTTTTTTTTTTTTTTTTGTGGAACCAGGGATTGAACTTAGGACCTCGCGCTTGCCAGGCAAGCGCTTATTCTATTGAGCTATCTCTCCAGCCTAAATTTCAGTTTGAAACTGGGTTTTTGAAGGCATGAGAAGAAAAAAGGCTCATAGATCACTTCCCCTGACTGCTGCCAAATGACTTTCTCAAAACACAAAGCCATCGTCTGGCTGGGAAGATGGCTCAGTGGAATAAGCACTTCCCTGGCAAGCACAAGGGCCTGAGTTCAATTCCCCGTTCAGCCAAAAAAAAAAAAAAAAAAAAAACCCCAAAAACAAAACAAGCAAGTATGCAAGTGGAAGCATCACTTCCTCCCCCACAGAGGATAGTGAGACCAAAGCCACTCTGCTGCTGGGCTTAGCCTGCTCCAGGGAGATGACAGCCCTGACAGGGACGCCCACTCCGGGAATCCATAGTCACTTCCTTGTCACTCCCAGAGCCCACCTCAGTCATGTTGTAACACACTGTGGCACACTCCACACCCTCCTGGTTGGGTCTCTCCATTAACATTAAAATAAGTAATTGTTACATATGATGTGTGTGTGTGTGTGTGTGTGTGTGTGTGTGTGTGTGTGTGTGTTTTCTGTATTTGTGACAGGGTCTCACTACATAGCTGACTTGTAGTGATTTTTCAGCCTGCCCAGTGATGGGATTATAGGCATGCACCACCACGCTCAGTCTTAGTGGTGAGCTCAGCATAGCTTAGGGTGGTGCCAGTGCACGGGGCTGTGTGGCATGTGGTGCCAGGATCTTAAATATATTTCACTCAGGTAGTTTTAAAGTTATTTTGGGTTCTGGCAAGTGCAAGGTCCTGAGTTTGATCCCCAGGACCATACACACAAAAATGTTATTTTGGGTTCAAATGGCTCTTTGTCTTTATTCTTTCACTAACAATATCCATATTTGCCTTAGTGAATTGTCAGACAAACAGCTCTGCAGGGCTGGTTGTGGCCCTGCTTGGCAACGCCTCCACAGACAGGCGCCTTTCTGCTGCTCTGACACCTTGGGATTCTGCACCTTGAGACTTGGGCCTGAAGGGCTCTGTCATCATCACACACACTGGCTTCCTGCTGCTACTTTTAGCCTTGGGGTTCACAAAGAGCAATGTGAAACCTGTTAGGTATCTCCTGACCATAACCTGTATGCTTTTTGCTGGCCCGTGTCAATCTGACCATCACCATCCCAGTCCCCCAAACACGGCAAATGCGCTTATGGGCTGTGTGAAGAGAAGTGGTGGGGGCGGCGGGGGAAACTGAGATGGATCAGCCAGCAACTTCCTCTGATCCACTTGCTGGAGATCCCCTCCACAGACCCAATTCCAGCTATATGACCACGTTTTTCTTTCCCATACAAGCACCAGGTTGGGATAAAAACTCCTGGAGGTTTAAACACCCACAAACCCATCCAGGTCTCCCGGCTCTCTGGAGAGCAGAATCTGTCAGAACCATATCTGCATCAGGAGCCCCACACTGGGGACTGAACTACCAACCATGTACTTGCCAGGCAGGTGCTGGGCCATGAGCTGCCTCCCAGCCCTGACGTTTTTTCTCTTTCTTGGTGGTCCTGGGGATTGAACTCAGGCCCTTGTGCTTGCCAGGGAAGCTCTTATTCTACTGAGCCATCTCCCCAGATCTGGGAAGTGCTTATTCTTCGGAGTTATCTTCCCAGCTTTTTTCTTTTCTTTTTGTCTTTTTGAGACAAGGTCTCACTATGCAGTTCAGGCTAGCCCTGAACTTACTTTGCAGCTCAGGCTGGTCTCGAACTCAAAACAATCCTCCTTCCTCAGTCTCCTAAGTGCTGGGACAACAGGTATGTGTCACCACCCAGACCCCATTTCCTTGGAAGTAAAAAAATTAACTAGAGAGGCAAGAAGTCCGAAGTGAAATCTTCTAAGAAGGAAAGACATACAATCAAGAGTCAGCAGGCCAGGGAGATAGCTCAGCAGAATAAGCACCTGCCTTGTAAGTACAAGGACCTGAGTTCAATGCCCGGTTCCACAAAAAAAAAAAAAAAAGGAGTCAGAGCAGTCCGAGCTAACGGCAAAGCACTGCTGTATACCTCCCCGTTCCTCCTCAACCCGAGCCAGCCAGGGAAAATCGGACAGCGTGAGCTGCAGACCTCACACTCCCAGGGAACCGTGCAGGAGGAGCGCAGATTTATTTTCCCTCACAAACCCTATCTACTTTTTGGCCTATTTACTACATGTTATTTTTAGGATTTAAGAAGAGACTTGTTGGTTCATGCCTGTAATCCCAGCACTACATGTTATTTTCAGGATTTAAGAAGGCTTGTTGGTTCATGCCTGTAATCCCAGCACTACATGTTATTTTCAGGATTTAAGAAGGCTTGTTGGTTCATGCCTGTAATCCCAGCACTTGGGAGCTGGAGGCAGGCCTGCCAGGGATTTGGTGCCAGCCTAGGTACATCGTGAGAACTCAGGGAGCTCCTGTCTCAAAATTAAAATGGGCTGGAGATGTGAAGGTCCTGGGTTCAATCCCTAATTTTTTTTTTTTTTTTTAATTTTAAGGAAGGGTCTACAAGGTTTAGGGTCTCACTACTAGATGGGACTTTTAGTGATCCACCTGTTCCCAGCCTACCAAGAGCTTGATTACAGGCACGAGCCACCATGCCCAGTCTCAATTGCTGTCTCAGTGTGCCCCAGGGGGCAGGCCAGCACTGATAGGCCCGAGGATCTGAACCCTTGCCCTCAAAGTTAAGATCCTCCTAACTCAGCCTTGTGAGTACCTGGGATTGCAGAAATCCTCTACTTTACTCAGATGAATAGGTGAATTTCATGTGGTTTAATTTACATCTCAACAAAGAAGGAAGACAGCAAGGGAGGGAGGAATTACACTACCCGGAAGAGGCTGCTTCTAGAACAGAGGAGGCTGCGTGAGATTCAGTAGCGAGATTCAGTAGCGGAGTGTAACAGACCAAGCCTGCTGGGGCAGTCTGCTTCTCCCACTGGGACAAGCACTGAAAACGTCTGTCAGCTTGTAAAAAGCACATGTTCATTCTGGTCCACAGGTTTGGAAGGGTTTGTCCACACTGTGGGATGTGCTCACCACTTGCCCAGCACCTTGAAAGCAGAGACCGAGATTGGACACTAAGTATTTCCTACAGGCTGGAGAAATACTTCCTAGGTGTTCTTGCTGAAATTACGAAGCACGCCTGTGACCCTCTGGAAGGCTGAGGCAGGAAGATCAACAGTTCAAGCCCACCCTGAACAACTTACTGATTTAACACCTGTTTCAAAATAAAAAATGGGAGGCTGGGGATGTAGCTCGGGGAGTGCCTGCCTAGCACGCACAGGGCCATGAATTCAATCCCCAGTACCACAAAAAATAAAAAATAAAAAAATGGTTGGGGATGTAGCTCAGGGCACGCCTGTCATCCCAGCACTTGGGAGGCTGAGGCAGGAGGGTGGATCACTATGAGTTTGAGCCCAGCCTGGGCTACAAATGACTCAAGGCCAGCCTGAACTGCATAGCAAGACCTTCTTTCAAAACAACAACAAAATGTTTGGGATATAGCTCAGCAAGAATGCCATGGGTAGGGGCCGGGGAGATGGCTCAATGGAATAAGCACTTTCCTGGCAAGTGCAAGGGCTTGAGTCAATCCCTGGTTCCGCCAAAAAAAAAAAAAAAAAAAAAAGAATGCCATGGGTTAAGCCCCAATAGTAGCAGTGAAATAACACTAACCCCCAACAGGAAAACCCAGGGATAAATCTAACTGCAAACACAAGTGAGCAAAGCTCAGAGCTACTAGAGGGCCATGCAGGCAGAGCAAGAAAGGGGCCCATAAATGGCTCAACTCTGTGGCCTGAAGACAGAGACACCGTCTTCCCAGCAGAGGTGCTGTACAAGGGTAAGGAAGACAAAGGGGGGAGAGTGGAGCCCTAGGCAGTCCTGACAGGCTAATTACCTTCTGGGTGAGGCTCTTAACCTTTGAGCCTCAGCCTCAGTTTCCTCATCCTGGAAATAGCTCTATCCAAGGTTTTGGATAAAGCTACATAGTTCAGGCTGCTCTGGAACTCATTTTGTGGCCCAGACTGGCCTCAAACTCACAGTGATCTTCCTGCCTCAGCCTTCTAAGTGTTGGGATTACAGCTATGCACCACCATGCCCAGACTATTTTTTGAGGTGGCTGTAAGAAGTCAGAGACACTAGGGCTGGGGAAGATAGCTTAGAGGTTTTAAGCCCTTGCCTGGCAAGCACAAGGACCCAAGTTTAATCCCCAGTACTGCATACCATGCTGGCCCCAGAAACCTAGGCACACCGTGCCAGATATCAAAAGTGGGGGTGGTGGCAAACAGCTGTAATCTCAGCACTGGGCAGGTGAGATAGGAGAATCACAAATCTGAGCTGCACAGCAAGACCCTGCACCAAAGACAGACAGACAGGCAGACGGACATATTTAAAAATAAATAAATAAATAAAATAAATTTTAAAAGTCAGAGCCACTTAAATCAAGACCCTAAAAGCCAACAGGATGTTGTATCCCTATAATGTCATCACTCTATTTATTTTGCGGTACTGGGGATTGAACTCAAGACCTTGCACTTGCCATGAAGCACTTATTCCATTAAGACATCTCCCCAGCCCCTAATGTTAGTTAATAAGAACAAATATTACAAGTGCTAGCTATAAGTCTAATTTAAAATTTCTTTTTTTTTTTGGCAGAACCAGGGATTGAACTCAGGCCCTTGCGCTTGCCAGGGAAGCACTTATTCCACTGAGCCATCTCCTCAGCCCCTAATTTAAATTTTCTAGGGCCAGGGATATATAGCTCAGCAGCACAAGCACCAGCCTGGCAAGCACAAGGTCTTAAGTTCGGTTCCCAGCACCAAAATAGTCATCTTTAATCTAGGAATTGTGGTGTACTCCTGTAATCCCAGCATATAGGAGGCTAAGGCAGGAGGATCACTACAAGTTCAAGACCAGCCTGGACTACAAAGTGAGTTCAGGACCAGCCTGAACCACACAGTGACAATTTTTTTTTTTTTGTCAGAGACAAAAAAATTTCTGCAACAAGCCCGATACAGTGACGCATGCCTGCAATCATAGCAGCATAGCATAGCAGGCTCAAACTTGCAAGTTTGAGCCCAGTTTGATCATCCTAGCAACTTAGGAAGACCCTGTCTCTAAACAGTATAAAAGGGCCTGGGCAGCTCAGGGTGATGACAGAGGACTCAGTTCCGAGCATGTAAGAACAAAAACAGAGTTGAAGGAGCCTGTCTCTGCAAGCAGAACAATGCTGAGTCCAGGAGTCGTCCATGCCCGTTGCCTGGTTTGTGCCCAAGCAGAGCTGACCTTGCCCTTTCTGTCACTGCCAGGCTGGGACAGAGCTGAGAAGTGCTCTCGCCCTTGTTCTACCTGGCCCTCTGTGAGACTACGAGCAGTTCAAGGGCTGTGAGATGGTCCATTTTATATTAAGTTACAAATTCTGTGTTTATTAAACAAATACCCCAAAAGCCACAAACTTGAAAAAATTGCCAGGCAGAGTCAATTCCTGCAATTAACCTCCCAGACCCGATTGGGTTAATGGCACTGACATGAGGAAGTGCTGAAGTATGAACGGGGGTGCAGTTCAGGCTGTGCTGGGACAGCCATGCCTATCATCTGGGAGTCCTGTGACTGAGGCATCCCAGCTATTGCTCCTACTTTTCTAAGCAACATCTTGCATCTGCCTAAGAATCAGATCAGAGGGCCAGGGAGATGGCTCAGAAGAAAAAGCACTTCCCTGGCAAGAGCAAGGGTCTGAGTTCAATCCCCGGTTCCGCAAAAAAAAAGAATCAGAATCAGGGAGAAGCCTGGAGTTCCCATCTCATCTCAGGTTTTGCTTGTGCCCTCCAAGTTCTTCGTACTCATATGCATGTCACTGTGTTTTCCATAGTGCCATAAAAGTAGGCCTTCTGCCCAGAGGCGACCTAGCCCAGAGACGATCCAGACACCTCCCTGAGCAGGCAGGCACACTGCAGGGTTGGCACCAGGGCTTTCAGGGGAGAGCAGTCTGTGTGGATGAATCACCTGGGATGGAGGAGAAACAGATCTCCCACCAGAGGGCACAGGAGATAACTCAGTAGAATAAGTGCTTGCCTGGCAAGTGCAAGTTCCTGAGTTCAATCCCTGGTACCACAGGAAAAAAAAAAGCAAAACCAGATCTCCCCTCTGATAGCAAAGGAGTCCACCTTGGGCAAAGCCACAGCAGAGCCCACCTAGCAGCTCCAGGCAAGTCCACCCACACACTCACACTACTTCCTGAAGCCAAGCGCTACTTTCCTTGTGCCCCCAGCAGGGGCCTGCAAGCACTCACTGCTCTGCCCTACATGTGGCCTCAGGATCCTGCTGTAACCACACCAGTGCACACCACAGAGCAGCACTGTTCACACTTCGCCTGATGTCAGCGTCGAGAGCGCCTCACCCACGGCCACAGAAGACACCTCCCCCACCCCACATGTACAGCAGAGCAGGGCATGGCTTGGCCACCAGGCTCAGCAGGAAGAACAGCCACTCTCAGGGCCAGGCAAAAAACGTCAAGGAGGCGCAGCATCTGCTGAAGGGCTATACTGGGTCACCCCCAAGGTGAGTGATATACTCAGTGCAACCACAGCCTTACCTGGAACCCTGGATCTCAGGAAATAGAGGAACTTCCCATTCTTGGAGTGCATGATGGCTCTCTTGATGAACTCTACCACAGACTGACAGCGATCCTCAAACTTGGGATGACACCATAAGCTAAAGGTTCCTGTCATGGAAAATGAAGATGTAAACTCTCTATCATTCTGCTGACCAGGCAGACAATGACTCTGGACAGATCCATTTGTGAGCACACTGGTTGCAAAGCCACCTGTTCCTGTTTATCCCACAATCAATGGGAAGAAAGACATCACTTCAATTTAATAAGACATATATTAGGTCTTAAAATATTCTGAGGCTTGGGCTGGCAAGATAGCTCAGCGGTCTAAAGCGCCCCTCAGGGACCGCGATTCGAGCCCCAGCACCACATGCCATGTCAGCTCCTCCCCCCAGGGCGGGCTGAGCTGCCCCCCCACCCCCACAAAAAAAAGAATCCATGATGTGTAGCGAGACACTGTAATAAATAAATGAATTTTTTAAAAAATAAATAAAATATTCTGAGGCTGACCAAATAGCTCATTGAAATAAAGTGCCTGCAAGCAGGCACAGGGGCTGGGGGTGTGATCCCCTGGCCTGCTGTGCCTGCCCTGCCCCCAGGGTGCAATGAGACAGTGACTGAGACTGGGTGTGGTGGCACGCCCTGTAATCCCAGCTCCTGGGAGGCTATAAAAAAAAAAAAAAAAGAGGCTCGATGGTATGGTACCTGAGTGAAGCTCCGATTTTTTTAGTACAGGGTCTTACAGGGTCTCACTACACAGATGGGACTCAGCAGGCCTCTGTTTTCAGCCTCCCAAGTGCTGGTGTGACAGGCATGAGCCACCACACCCTGTCTCAATCACACCATCTCAGCATACCCTGGAGGGGAGGCTAGCACAGCATGGGGGCCGGGGAATAGAACCCTGGTTCTCTGTGCCTGCCTTAAGCAGGCACTTTAGTATGCTGCGCTATATGGCTGGCCTTTTTTTTTTTTTTAAACATTTATTTGGTACAAGGTCTCCCTATACAGCTCAGATTTGCAATGAGCCTCCTTTCTCAGCCTTCCTAGCCCTGGGATTACAGGAGTGCACCACCATACCTGGTCTCAGTGGCCTGGGGTCACAGGAGTGCACCACCATACCTGGTCTCAGTGGCCTGGAGTCCACAGGGGTGCACCACCATACCTGGTCTCAGTGGCCTGGGGTCACAGGAGTGTGCCACCATACCTGGTCTCAGTGGCCTGGGGTCACAGGAGTGCACCACCATACCTGGTCTCAGTGGCCTGGGGTCACAGGGGTGCACCACCATACCTAGTCTCAGTGGCCTGGCTTTTGGGGCTGACACAGCATGTGCTACCGGTAATGGAACCAAGGCCCCTGTGACTGCGAGGCAGCTACTTAGATTACCAAACTATCTCCCCAGCTCCCTAAAGTCCTGAGTTTGATTCCAGTTCCAAACAAAAAAAAAAGTATTTTTATTAAATAGTAAATTTAGGGCCAGGGAGATGGCTCAGTGGAGTAAATGCTTCCCTGGCAAGCACAAGGGCATGAATTCAATCCCCAGTTCTGAAAGTAAATAAATAATAAATTTAAGTCAGAAAAAAACATAAAATTATAGACTCAAGTAGGAACACTAATCATGAATCACACCTTCCCCTGCTTACATACACACCCAGTATAAAGAAGGGGAGAATGACTACCGTAACAGAGTGGCTGTCACAGTGTCACAAGACTCAAGGTCCCAGCGACCCCAGAATAGGTAAGGACAACCTGGCAAGCACAAGGGCCTGAGTTCAGTCCCCAGTTCCACAATAAAAAAAAAAAAAGGTATAGTTGAGGACAAAGCAGGCCCAGCAGCTGTGGATCTCATTCCGTATGTCAGGCACAGAAAATCAGAAAATCAATCTGTCTTTAGCTTCCAAACTCCTTACAAAGTTCCTACCTCAATCCTGAGAATCTCAACCAGGTGTGGTGGCACATGCCTGTAATCCCAGCACTTAGGAATTTGAGACAGGAGGAGAAGGACTTCTGTGAGTTTGAGACTAGCCTGGGGGCTACAAAAGTGAGCATAAGGCCAGCCCAAACTGCAAAGTGAGACACTGTCTCAAAAAAAAAAAAAGGGACCAGGGTTCGATCTCCAGTGCTACAAGTTACACCAGACCTGCTTCCTGGGCACAGTGAGCTGGCCACTGAGACCATGCATGGTGGAACATGTCTGTAATCCCAGCACTGGGAAGCTGAAAATAGGAGGATCACTATGAATCCCAGTTGCATGAGACCCTGTACTAAATACATAAAACAAAACAAAAAACAAAACCCTAATAATCTCAAAGGCAAAAGGGAATCTGAACATCCTAAAAGAAAAAAAAGGAAAAAAAAAAAACCTAAAAAGTAAAACACTACAGGGCCAGGGAGATAGCTCAATAGATTTAAGTGCTTGCCTGGCAAGCACAAGGTCCTGCGTTCAATCCCTGGTACTGAAAAAAAAAATTAATAAAACTAAATAAAGCACTATATTCCAAAACAATTACAAACAATGAAAATACAAAGAAAAGCTCTGAAGAACTGCGCGCCCACAGCACAATGAGAAAGGGATTGAGACTGGGCGTGGGGGCGCACACCTGCAATCCCAGCACTTGGGAGGCTGAAAACAGGAGAATCACTGAGTCCATTCTGTAGACCCTGTCCTAAACAAAGAAAAAAAAAAAAAAAAAAAAAAAACTGCAGATTTGAGTCTCCCTGGCTACTCCTAAAGTGCTGTCTTAAGGTATCGTTTATAAAGAGGACAGCTCAGCAGTTCAAGTGCTCTCTCAGAGGAGAAAGTCGAATCCTAGAGAAGAGCTGCATGCGCCAGGCGGGGCAGGCCTTCTGGAGTAGGACACGGGTGGGTTGCCTCCCAAGGTGAGGGGCCCCGAGGCATGGAAACGTGCAGTGGGCCGAGCCTCAGGCCTGTGCGTGCTTGGGGAGCCCCGGGGAGGCCAGGATGTCCAGGGCAACAGTGTGCAAGCCCGAGTGACTGCTCCTGGCGCAGTGGTGTGAGGCTAGCACTGGTCACTGCCAGCACAGTTGAGCCCCCAAGGAAGGAGTCAGATGCTGAGCCTTAGAATGAGGGTTTCCAGGAGCAAGCATAGACTTGGGGTGGGGTGGGATTCTGGAGATGGAGCTGTCCCTGAAAGGGGACTCCTGGGATGGAATGATGGGCAGTTGTCCCTTGGAGGTGCTGTGGAGTTGCCATGTTTTTTAGGACAACCTCCCCCTACAGCCAATCTAGGAATTAGCTGGGAATTCAAGAGTCCAGCCTCCTTCCCTCTGGAGACTTTCTAGATCCACCTACATGGTGGCCTGGTGTCTCAAATTTCCTTCTTCTCCAGGCCTATCATTTTTAAAATTAAATTTTTAATTTTAAATAAATAACAAGAGAAATGCTTGGTGTAAACTGGCTGCTGAAAGCACACTACGCTTCTATTACAATCTCCATTTATTCAAGGAAGCAGTCACTGAGTAACAGTAACTGCAGAGCCATTTGAAAGAGCGCTGGCTCCAGGCAGCTCCCCTATCTGCAGCTTCAAGGCCGCAGCTTCAAGGCCACACATTGTCCACCATTCCCATAGCCCAGTCACTTGTCATTTGCACAGGTTTGACAAAATTTTTCATTTGCAAATGTTTTGTTTTGCATTTTGGTTTTTGTCTAATTCTTGATCTTAGGAACTGCAGGAAGTCAGGCAGCCCCCCTCCAAGTTATCTAACTCATTCGCAGTTCTCTGTACTTGAGCTCCTTTTCTTTTCTTTTTTTTTTTAATCTTATATTTATTTGGTACAAGGTCTTCTATGTAGCAAAGGACTTGTAGTGATCTTCCTGTCTCAGCCTCTCCAGTGCTGGGATTACAGGTGTGTGCCACCATACCTGGTTTCAGTGGCCAGCACAGTGTGCCTGAGGTTCCAGGGCCAACATGGCATGTGGTACTGGGGACCGAACTTGGATTCTTGTGCTTGCCAGGCAGGCACTAGACCACTGAGCTACCTCCCCAGCTACTCAAGCTCCTTTTCTAAGTGGGACTCAAAAAACCATGGCCAAAGCTTTGCTGACCTACAGATACTTCCTGTCTCACAAAAGTCAGTCCACAGAAAAGAAGCTGAGGCAGGGAAGGCGCCACAGTACCTAAGAGAAACCTGGACAGGTAGAGCTGTGTAAGGTGAGATGCACAGGAGAGACTGAGAAGAGGAGGGTGAGCTCTGAAACGACCCCAAATCCTCAAGGTTTTGTTTCTGGTACTTTATGCAGCGGTCCCTACAAAAGATGGATTTCCAGCTCTATCACCAAAGACCATCAGAAGTTTCTGGCCCACATCAAATCAGAGTGGCCCAGTGCAAAATGAAGCCAGAGAGACGCTCAACCAGACAGCTTCTCAACATGACTGGGACACAAGACACCACAAATGAAGTGGACCTGCTAAGACAGCAGGGGTCTTAAGCACCAACTTCACAGACTCAACAGCATTTGGATGACTGTTTTCTTCAGACTTAGACCTGATCAATGGGGGAAGAAACTGTCATTGCACACTGTTTGGACCAGCAACAAGACTCACAACCATCATAGGATCTCTGAATGCTAAGTTTAATCTGTTGCATGTTTCTGTGGTGCCAGGATTGAACCCAGGGCCTTGTGCTGCAAGGCAAGAGCCTGCCACTGAGCCACATCCTCCCAGCCCTGCTAAGTTTGATCTGGACAAAGCTCAGAGAGCTGAGTGGGTCCTGCACCCTAAAGCCTCTCTGATGGTTCTGTTCCCCACACTCAGGAGACAAGAGGCAGTGGAGACCTGAGTGCAGTCCTTGCTCTCTCCCCTTCTAGTCAGCGAGTCCATGAGATGTCCCCTTAGGTCTCCTCTAAATCCTCCCCAGGCAGAGGCAGAGGAGGTCAAAGGCAGAAGCCTCCTGAAGCCTGGGCTCTCACCTCGGTAGTGCTCCATCCTAGTGTGGTGGGTGATTCCCTGGGACCGGAAACTGAGGCTCAGGATGTAGCGTGGGTCAGAGCTGTCTCGCACCAGGAAAGAACCATCTGGCTTCCCTTTCAGCTTCATCTCTGCGTCTTCCCAATTCATTGGTCCCCAATACCAACCACACTGTCAGAGACGGGAAACATCCAAGCCATTAAAGAGAGCAGAGAAGTGCCAAGATTTTCGGCACAGCCCATCACACCAGGGGTGGACCCTATATCATTTTTCACAAGATCTGCATAGGTGAATCAGGGAGATAGCTCAGTGGCACAGTGCATGCTTAGCAAGCACAAGGTCCTTTGTCTGATTCCCAGTATAGATAAGACAGGTAGGTGAAAGCCACTTTCAGGGTCTCCATTATCAGCAGTGAACACCAGGCTTACTGTACTTACTATTTGTCCCTCACTGTAACAGAGACTAAATCTATAACTCCATCACCAAGGGCCTTAGAAAGAACAGAGGAGGGAACTGCTAGAGCTGAACTACTGTCATCAGCCTTCCTTCACTATGTACACTTTCTGCCTACATCCCATTTCATCAGGTCTCAATGGGCTTGACCTGTAAACATGGAGGTCAGGAAATCCACTCTCGCCCAAGAACAGTCCTGGAGGTCTAGAGCAGCGCCTACCTTCTCCAGCTCGCGGAGGCTGGCTGCGAAGCTGCTTGAGTCAGGCCGGTAGAGGGGACACTGCAGGTGCTGCTGCGGCTGGCTGTGCAGTGACTCAGGGGCTCGGAGCGGAGCAATCCGGGGGAACGCATCTGCAGGCCAAGACAGTGGTGTCACCTGTTGGCCCTCACTGCTCCCACCCCAGGCACACTGGCCCCCCAAGAGAGATGCTAACTGAAGAGGGTGAGGCATTAGAAGCTAAGCTGGAGAGGTGAAAGCCAAAGCTGTGGGGGGAGCTGGATGGGCTGGAACCAAGCTATGTGGCTGTGTGTGCGCCGTGAAGTAAAAGCCGTGTGAGCTGTGAGGATGGCGGGCTCCACCCAGAGTGCGGCTGCTCACTAACCTGACTAAGGTGACCACTGCGGGCCTTCACCAGCCTAGAGCGATGCCAACTTCTCTCACCTCGAAGTGCAGCGCCGGTAAGGACGCCTTGGAAATAGTGACTTGTTTACTTGCCCAGGAAGAGTAGGGACTTTGCCAGGCAAATAGAAAAAATGCAGATGTCACTCATTTTACTCCTCAGGTACTGGAGGCTGGCAAAGCAGGCATGAGCTACTTAAAACGCTTGGTGCATACTTAAAAGGCTGCAGCAAATACTAACAGCTTAAAAAAAACACAAGACTCTGAGCCCAGCAACACTTAAAACCTCCTCACTACCCTGGCATTAAGGTGGTTTCTTAAGCCAAGTCTAATTCAGAGATTGACAGTCCAGTCTCAGCAGCCAGATGAAAAATTCCATGGTCTTTTATTCCTGAGAAAAATCACTACCCACCATAAGACAACGGGTCAGAAAAAAAGTTCCTGGCCTCCTTTTCAAGGAGTTCTGGTCCGACCAAAGGCAGAGGTGTGAGTTCCTAGAACTGTAGTCTCACAACAGATTTCTCCCAGCCCTGACTCTCCAAGTCTCTCCTCTAAGCTAAGCTAACCTGGGGCGTGGGGTGGAGGAGGCGGAGGAAGGGGGAAAGACTGCAGGGAGGACCCCATCGGAGCCACAAGGACAGATGTAGGCAGCGTCCCACTGATATCATCTAGAAGAAAGAACAAAAGCAAACTTTCAGAGGTTCAGACACAGACAGTGGGAGGGGCTTCACTTCAGGCTGTCCTCTGGGCAGGCCTGGCCACCACTGTCTTCTCACCCAGAGGCAGGCAACAGTCAGTCATCTAGCTCCAGGCCTTGTCCCAAAGCAGGAGCAAAGGCATCCTAGGCAGCCCACAGCAATAGACCCAGGGTAAGGGGATGGAAGGCTAGTTAACAAATGGAAGTGCTGCGGCATGCAGGTGAGAGTCCCCCTTCAACCACTTGGGACAGAAAAGAACCAGTCACCACCACTGGAAACCCCAAAGACTGCCAGGTACTCTCCTGGCAAAGAGCGAGCACCCAGAGCGCCCCCTCCCACTGGAGCAGAATAGCAGAGGGGAGAAGATGGTACCTAGGAGGCTGAGGCTTCTTCTTGGAGGAGGAGGGGGAGTTGGAGGGTGTGGGGAGCTCAACCCCCTCTGAGAAATGTCCACATCCACAAGTGACACTGTTTCACCTGAGGGAAGCACAAGCAAGCATGTCACCAAAGCCCCTTGTCCAAGAGCAAAGGGGAGCAGAGGGCAAACAACAGAGGCGAGAGGTCACAGCTTTCACAAAGCCCAGAATGCAATGCTCCCAGGGCTGGAGTCACCTTGAGCACAATCAGCTTAAACTTCAGTCACTCTTTTACCCTGGTAAGGGCCAATGGTTCTTTTGGGAGAAAAACCTGGGACCACCTAATGCCAATCCTGTCCCAGCTTACTTGAATAAGGCCAAGAACCTTGAGTATAATGGATCATCTTGACTGAACGGACCCTGCACTATGGCTTTACCATTGGCACACGGATGTCCACCTTAGGCAGCCAGGCAGGTGGCTTGGTAGACCACAGGAACAGGAAAAAGCCGTCCCAGGAAAATGCAGACAACTACAGAATGCAGACACTGATTTCAGCATTAGCTTAGCCAATTATCTTCAACTAAAATGTCCAGAGTGTTCACCTAAAAGAGAATCTACCTAGGATGTTAATTAGCAGGGCATAGTGGCACCTGTAATCTCAGCTCCTCAGGAGGCCGAAACAGGAGAATCACAAGTTCAAGTCTAGCCTGAGCAACTCAGGAAAACCCTTTCTCAAAAATAAAATAAAAAAGGCTCAGTGGTGAAGTACTTGCTTACCATGTGTGAGGCCCTATCTAGGTTCTGACCAAAGTGTCACAAAAAAATTTTAAAAGGAAGTTCGTTCCTCATAGCTGAGGCTTCGCAGTCTGAAAGTGTACTTACACCCCCAACAACTAAACTCCGCACACAGCCGGGCATGGTGGCGCATGCCTGTAATCCCAGCACTCGGGAGGCGGAGGCAGGAGGATTGTTGTGAGTTCAAGACCAGCCTGAGCTACAAAGTGAGCTTAAGGCCAGCCTGAACTGCATAGTGAGACCCTGTCTCAAAAAGACAAAAAAAAAAAAAAAAAAAAAACTCCGCACACACGCACACACACAGGCCCGGGGCCCCGGGGGGGAGCTCTCCCAAGGGCTCTGGTGCTGCCCTCTCACCTCCCTCTCCACCTGAGTCTCCAAGGAAGGAAATGTATTTTATTGCCTTGATGACTTTGAATATGTTCATTTTGGCAGGTATGATCTGTAGGTCAGAATCCAGGATTTCTCTTCCTTTCTGCCCTTTTGGGTGTTTTTTTCCAATACCCTTTTCTTACACCTTTGGACTGACCCCTCAGTTTTTTGTCTTTTTATTTATTTATTTATTTTTGTCTTTTTGAGACAGGGTCTCACTATGCAGTTCAGGCTGGCCTCGAGCTCACTTTGTAGCTCAGGCTGGTCTCGAACTCGCGACAATCCTCCTGTCTCAGCCTCCCGAGTGCTGGGATTACAGGCATGCGCCACCACGCCCGGCCAGTTTTTTGTCTTTTTGAGACAGGGTCTCACTATGCAGTTCAGGCTGGCCTTAAGCTCACTTTGTAGCTCAGGCTGGTCTTGAACTCACAACAATACTCCTGCCTCAGCCTCCTGAGTGCTGGGATTACAGGCCTGTGCCACTATGCCTGGCTTCAGTTTATAGTTTAATGCTGCCCCAGTTAAATATATGAACAATAAAGCAACCAGTATCTCTAAAAGGCCAAGAGGTAGGTTTATAGAATCTGCAGTTTTTGCAAAGCTTTTGAACACTAATGAAGAGAGAGCTGGGGGGGAGCTCAGTGGAAGAGAAACACCGCATAACATGTTCAAGGCCACAGGTTTGGGTCCCAGTTCTGCAAAAAAAAAAAAAAAAAAAAAAGACATGCAGAGTGTTCCAGAAGTCATGAGTAAAGCATTGGAAGCAACTAAGAACCTCTCCCCCAAGCAGTACACTGGGTCCAGCCAGCGGTGATACTGACAGGCCAGAGAAATCTTGGTTGCTGGTGCAGCACTAACCAGAAGGCATGATGCCAGGGAGCCGGGGCTGGACCTGGACTTGCAAGGAAGTGCTATTTGCTTCAAAGGAAAATAAATTATTTCTAGAAAAACATGGTGCCAAAGGACAAGACCCCTTCACTTCTGTCTCCAGCAGATGTTTGCACAAGGAGAATGTGCTTGCTCTCAGAGCACACCACCATCTACACCGCCAGCTTAACATCCTGCTGGAAGTTCATTCCCAGATCATAATTCAATCACTTTTCTGAGGGACGCAATACCTAAAGAAGTTTGACAGTAGGGATTTTTAGAGGTTTTTTTTTGGGGGGGTGAAGATAGCACTTCACTATGTAAGTCAGGCTATCCTCAAATTCACAGTGCTCCTCCTGCCTCAGCCTCCTTAAGTGCTGGTATTACAAGTGTGCACTATCATGCCCTATGACAGTGAGATTTTTTTTAAAAAAGGCATCTCAGTCACAAGCAGTGAGAGCACTCAGTTTCTGAGACTTGAGGCAATGTGGAAAAGACCCCTTTCCTATGGCTTATTCAATCAGCTTCACATTCCACGCAGAGAAGCTCATCATTGCTGACAAAGTTACCCATAAAACAAGCAGCGCTAGGAGTGCAGTTAGTGGCAGAGTACATGCCCAGCATGTGTCTGGCATGCAACCCCCAGTACTACTACTGGGAAAAAAGCAGCTACCCTTTACACAGAGGGCATTGGAAAGGTTCCCTCTGCTATCAACCGCATTCCCTGCTGCAAGAGGAACAGCTTAAATTAGATACCACGAAGAGCCCTAACAGCTGCAAGAACTGTTAGCCCCTAAAATGGGCAATCCCCTTTGCCCAAAGTCTTTAAAAATAGACCCCACGTACATGGATTATTTTTATTAGATAATCTATGAACTCCCTTGGAAGTACGGACAGGAGCTATATGACTTCAAGAGTCATTTATGCATAATGAGCCTATAAATTTGTAATTCCTACTTTTAATTTATATGCGTTGACCCTGAACTAAGCACTTGTAGTTACAGGACTGTGCAGTTACCAACAAGGAGCCCTCAGCACCCCAGCTAAAACACCTCAAGTCAGGAAGAGTATCACTCCGCACCTGAAAAACTGCCTCACCTAAAACCCAAAGGACATGGAATGAAAGAAATGATTGCAGATGGGCCTGGAGCCCCCTACGAGTCTCCAGAGTCAATGAAAAGCATTTTGTTAAGACACTGATGGCCTATTTTATGTTCATTTTGACAGATCTGCTATACAGGTTAGAGCCCAAGATTTCTCTACCTGAGCCCTTAGAGAGTTCTTTCCAATACCGTTTTCTTACCCAGGGCTGAAGACTCCATCAGCTAATATTTTAACCTTTCCCACTTAAGAAAATGAGGGGGCCAGGGAGATGGCTCAGTGGATAAGCACTTCCCTGGCAAGTGCAAGGGCCTGAGTTCAATCTCTGGTTCCAACAAAAAAAAAAAAAAAAGAAAGAAAAGAAAATGAGGCTACTAATATCTCTAAAAGGCCTGACTCTTAGAACACTTCTGCTTTCGGAGGTCAAACAAAAGGAAAACATACTCTTACCTGTGAACAGGGGGCTGAAGGAGACCGGAGAAAAGGCACTTTGAGTTCTTGTCAACCTGGGTTTCCTGGGGGTAAGAATGTAAGAGACAGAAAGGGAGACATGAACACATGCATTTCAATCACCACCACACACAGTTCCAGATGCGCTAAGAACAAAGCCCGAGGGGGTAGGGGGTGGCTCAGTAGAATAAGCGCTTGCCTGGCAAGAGCAAGAGCCTGAGTTCAATCTCTGATTCTGCCAAAAAAAAAAAAAAGAATGAAGCCTGGCCACTGCCAGTGACACTTTCTTTTTGCACTACCAGGGATTGAATTTGCCGAGCAAGCACTTATACCACTGAGCTATCTTCCCAGCCCAGCAGCACTTTTGTAATAAAGCCTAAAATTTAAAGGAGAATAACATAATTAAGGCAATTCCTTAGATAGGTTTGGCTACAAAGTCACCAACCTACAAAATAAATCCCTTAGGAGCACTCCAAACCCAGCACTTACAAGAGTGAAGCACCCCGAGTGACAATTGAAGTCCACTGCTGAAGGAGGAAGTCAGATGCAGAGCTCATTTTCACTTGGGTCCCAAAGGAAAAGCCTCCAGACCTGACCTGGCATAGCTCACAGTGGCAGCTTTCCCTTGGGTGCTACTCTTGGAGCAGGATGTCTGAGAGGGTGCTGGGAACACACTCAGGCCCGAGCCCTGTGTGCATCACACCTACACCCGCAGAAGCTCCTGCTTGCCAGGCAGGTATTTGTGCCACTGAGCTATCTCCCCAGCCCCCGAGATCGGACTGCTACACAACTGATCTGAAGTGTAGGCCAAGACCACAATTAACAGGTGGCTACCCCCAGGTGGGGGACCTGTCTGGCACCCCAACCACATAGCACTGCTCGACCCTCCTGGACAGCACTCCAGGAACCAACTGAATACCCGGATCTCTATGATCACGTGCACGCCGTGTACATGTGTGTGCACATGTGTGCATGTGTGCCTGGTGTTGGGGATGGAACCAGGGCCATACACATGCTGGGTGAGCACTCTCCTGTCCCGTTCTCGCCCTGATCTCCTTTTGATTACAAACATGAGGGAACTCTGTACCAATTTCAACTGGTTTGACAGCAAAAAAGAAGAAATCCAAAAATCTCCATAGGCTTTCTGGCCATGAGTGTGCCAGACTCCAAAGATGCACCTTAGGATGGCTACCAGGGAGTCGTGACAAAGGAGCGGAGGAACTTATGCACTGAGGTGACAGAAATTCTGATGACTAATGTTTGTCAGAATTAGCAGAATCAGACACTTAAAAGAGAGAAATTTTGTAGCAAATGTATTATACCTTAGTAAACCAGACCTTAAAAAAAGAAATCCCCTCAGAATTGACCAGCTGGGCTGGGGATACAGCTCAAGGTGCACAGCACCTGCCTGGCAAACAAGGTACTGAGTTCAATTCCCAGTGTGTGTGTGTGTAGGGAGAGAGAGAAGAGACCAGCTGATCCTAGGCATTATGACTGTAATCACAATACTGCATTACTTGGCAACACCCAGTAGAGATGGCTCACCTAAATATATATGTGTGTGTATATATATATATATTTTTTTTTTTGGGGGGGGGGGGTCTTTTGGAGACAGGGTCTCACCCTGCAGTTCAGGCTGGACTTGAACTCACTTTGTAGCCCAGGCTGGTCTCGAACTTGCAACAATCCTCCTGCCTCAGCCTCTTGAGTGCTGGGTTCACAGGCATGCCTTTTTTTTTTTTTTTGTGGTACTGGGAACTGAACTCAGAACCTTG
>PVKA01039520.1:0-19439 GCA_004027165.1 Ctenomys sociabilis
GCCAGGGAGATGGCTCAGTGGAATAAGCGCTTCCCTGGCAAGTGCAAGGACCTGAGTTCAATCCCCGGTTCTGCCAAAAAAAAAGATAGATAAATAAAAACAAAAAGTAAATAAATAAAACTTTAGTGTCCGGGGAGTTGGCTCAGTAGAATAAGTGCTTCCCTGGCAAGTGCAAGGGCCTGAGTTCAATCCCTGGTTCTGCCAAAAAAAAAAAAAAAAAAAAAAAAAAAAGAATTTCTAAACAATCAAATGATACATTCGTCACCTTTAAGGTGAAGAGACAATATGGTTCATGAGCTCCTATCTTGCTGATAGTGCCTGGTACATAGTAGGTGTTTAATAAGTATTTGCAGATGGACTGAACACATGAATAAAATAAATAGTAAACTTAACAGGAGCATAACAAAGAAAAGAGATCAATAAAAATGTATGAATATGGACCCTCCATGATAGCCCAATGTTGATATTTAGATATTATTTTCAAGGAAAGAAAGAGCAATTAAAATGTTATTTTAAAATTACCTGATTTAAGCAAGAAGCAGTGAGTAATGGACTTTAAAAGCTGTCTGTGTTACCTAGTCGAGGTATGTATGTATATGAAAGTAGAACAATTGATAGGGAAAAGAGTTTCCTCTCTAATTGATAAATTCTAAAATAGATGAAAGATCGAAACGATCAATTGCCTTCTGCAGAAGAGGTACTTCCACAGCAATTTTGCAATATTCTTCCATAGATATGCTTATTCTCTTTCTTTCTTTCTTTCTTTCTTTCTTTCTTTCTTTCTTTCTTTCTTTCTTTCTTTCTTTCTTTCTTTCTTTCAGAACTGGGGATTGAGCTCAGATGTTTGTGCTTGCCAGGGAAGTGCTTATTCTCCTGAGCCATCTCCCAAGCCAAAAGAATCATACCAGCCACTGTTTAAGGTTTTGTTTTTGTTTTATTTTGCGGAACTGGGGATTGAACTCAGGCCTTTGTACTTGCCCGGGAAGTGCTTATTCTACTGAGCTGTCTCCCTGCCCACCAAGCTTATTCTTGTTACAGAGCATAACTTGATTTACTACTTTAAGCACTGCTGATATAGAGTTTACACAATAGTCTCTGACATTATTTAATTTAGCATTTATTATGTTTGTCTATCTAGTAGGGTATGCAGTTTTGGAAATAGGGGACAGGTTTCATTTGACTTGGTGTCTTATAAGTTATTACAGATTTGTTCCAAGTTTGTAAAATGATGAAACAATTAATTAACTATTTCAATTCCAGCTTTCAGATGCTCTGTGTACCTAGAAACAGAGACCTGGTAAGTTTACTAAAGAACTAGACCTGTTGCCAGCAAACGAAATTGGTTTCTGTGTTCATTTTAGTGAGCTCTTCTCATAATAGCTACATCCATCCTTCCCTTGCTGACAGAATCAGAGTTTTGAGGTTGTGCAGAGCAAAGGACCATACTGCTTTGTAACAATTTTGCAAGGCAAATGCCACCTTCTGTAACACTGAGCAAGTTTTTACATCCTGAGCTGGTGATAGCTCCCTTTCCAAACAATTCCACTCAGAGATACTAATCATTTTTCTGATAAGGGATAATGGAAACTTATGCAAAAGGAACTGGAGTTGCTGAAGGAGTAACATAGGCTAAGTGGAAAGGAAAAACATTTTCAGTGACAGTAAGCTTTTCTCGTATTCTAACTTTATGTTGTGAAGAAATTGTCCTTGGCTCTAAGAGGTGTTGAATAAACATCAGTAGACCCAGGAAAAGCGTAACTATGACTTCTCTTTAGTTCCACAATACAGTAATTTTTCTTGACCTTATTTTTCATGCCTTATCAAAGAATGGAGGTAAGCGTGGCAAATGCACTCGCAGCAGAATAGGTCACACCTTCAGTGCAGTGCCCCTTCACCAAGTCCGTACAAGTTCAAACCCTGAGGAAAGAGATTTTTATTAAATACCACCTGAAGACAGCAGAATTGGGAACAGCAGAGAATAAAAATGATCACTGAGAAATTTAGTTCTGAGAGACACACAGTATATTTTTCACTATTTGCCATATTTATTGAAAAATCAATGACAGATCGCCCATACTGTGGCTGGGGTGTGACAAACTCTTATTATGGTTAACACCCCATTACACCAGTTCATTTGTGTAAAACTTTCTGCTGGATTGGCACATATTAATAGTTTTGAAGGATAAAATAGAACAGCTAGACTTTTCCCAGAGAAAGGTGAAAGGGAAGACCTTTTGAGAACAGTGATACTTAATTGTTTTTATTTTTGTGTATTATGCTAAAAATGTAAGATTACTTAGCAAAATCTTTATGATCCAGCAAGTACAATCAACATGTCAATAGATGAAGGCAGGGGGTAAAGGGCCAAAATATTAGAGTGATAGTGAGTTAGACTGAGCGTAGGCTCTGTATGAGGCGTTGGGAGATTTTTGTTCTTAAGTGAATCTGGCCATGAATGTGGCTCTGCGTTTCTGAGCAGCTAAGAGAACTGAGCACTTTTGTGATCCAGTGTTTTCTGAAATTAACTAACAAAAATCAAACCAGGTGGCTCCTTTTGTATATTCTGGTATTTTTTCCATTCCATGTCCAGAGATAAATCTCTCTTTTTGTGGATTCTCAGGGATGGTGCTGGAACATGGGAGACAATATTATTAAAAGAGTTTTACAATGAGTTCACTTACAATTTTCTTCTACACAGCCTTTTAGAGTTATACCCCAAAGCGACATATTAATAAATATTCAGGGAACTAATAGAGTATGATTGAGGGACAATGCTTCCCCTTGGACTCGCATAATAAATGACAGATTTTTATGTGCACAGAGATGACGAGCATTGTAACTCTTTGGAGCTCTCTCCACTCTCTTTCTCTTTCATATTTTTTTCATTTTTCTAAAGTAGTCAATCCAGATAACTTGTTACTCTGGATGGCCATGTAGTTGAACTGCTTCTCTTACTGGAATAGGGTGTACATAGCTTTGTAAAAACTGAGCAGCCTGTCAAGAACATGCACACCAAGAGAAGGCCATTGTGCTTTCCCATAAATGTGGCCCATGAGTGCAAAGATTTTCAACAGTGAGGAGACAGCCTACACAATGGAAAAATATTTGTTAGCTGGTCCTCTGATTGTAGGGTTAATTCCTACAATGTATAAAATAGTAACAAAAGTTTATACCCCCCAAAATGAATGAATGCATAAAAAATGGGTGACATGAATAAAATTTGCTCAGAAGTACAAAAGGTCAGTAAATATATGAAAACATGTTCAATGTCTCTGCCATTAAAACAACAATGAAGTTCTACTTTTTGGCTGTAAGCCTAGCCTCTTAAAGGCTGTGGAGAAGCCCCCTCCTGGTCATGATGTTCAGAGAACGTCAAGTTATCCTAGCAGCATGTGTTGTTGGGGAGAAAATATAAACTCATTCATGCCTTCGTAAATGTTGCAGTGTGAGTTGTTAATGTGAACCAAATAGAAATAACTTGAATGTCTGAAATTTGAGTTTGCAAGTCGATAGTGTGGGTTGGCATAATAAATGCGGACTATCAGACATCAACAGGAGAAGACAAGGCGCAGAATATGTGCTGAAGCCGCTGTTGCCATTTTGCCTTGTCTTCTCTCTGTCACTTAATTCTCACATCATCAGGTTGATCTGTTTTACCTCCTCCACTAACCTGGAGCCCAGGTGTAAGGGTTCCATTTAAAGATTTTTAAAACACTAACTTTTTAGTAGTATATGTGAGCAAATACATAATGCATATGTTCCTGCTGGGAGTCGCTACGTGGGAGGTCACGCCTTAATTCTTTTACACTCCCTTCCTTTGCCTTATTCTCCCCTTTATCTCCAGATCCCATAACCCAGTTGGAAAAGGTTCCTCTCGTCAGGTCTTCCGCTTTTCAAAAGTTAGTATCAGTGTCCCAGTAGGCAAATCAGTGTTGGTTGAATGAGCTTTTGTGATCATTTTTAAAATTACATTTTCATAAGTAAAAATCACTGTTCTAGTTTAGGTATAACTAATACTCTATTCACATATTTTCATTATGAATTGAAGACTCAGGAGGAGAAAGAAAGGAAAACTGTGAGGGTATTGGAGTGGAACAAAGAAGCCTAAATGTTGATGGGAAAGAGTACCCAACCATGTATTTTTCTGTTTTCTTCATTCGTCATAAATTGGAACCAAAAGCAGAGAAACAACAATCACAACAAAGCGCCCTTAGTCACGCTCTTTTATGATATTGGTTCCATGTGTGCTACACAGCGTCCAATTATTTGTCTGGCAGAGACAAGAGACACAGGAAAGTGGCTGCTTAGTTGAAGACACGTTTAAGGACTTCGAATTTTTGCTCTGGCCTGGTGTTGTCAGCGTGCACGTGGTCGCAGCGGCGAGAAATGAAGACTGGAGTGCAGTTGTAAGCTCCGTAAGTTACTCCTAGGCCTGGGCAGGGCCATGTTGGGAGTCAGGCACATTTGCCCTGATCCTCGGCTGGTAAATGGGTACCCTCCCGACAGTTTCAAAGTGGTTCTGGCCTGTTTTGCTTCTCTCCCTGTGGGGGGCTAATCTCATAAAGATTTCAGCCACACAAGCAACAGTGTCTGGGGTGTAATGATCGCTTTGAAGTTTGTTTGCTCGCCAGTGCATTTAAACAGTTTAAATGCTCCAGGAATAGGATTAGATGCCCCAGTGAATTCGCTTCATTTACCCCCAGCAGTGGTTTCCCAATACCATGAGAGGTTTACATGGTATCAATTTAGAAGCATGCTGCTTTTGAAGATTTTTCCCTTTCACTCTCTCAATTTTCTGCCTCTCAAGGTCTTGCTTAGAAAAATATTAAGGGTCAGGGCTCAGTAGAAAGGGGCATTTTTATTATGCCTTGAGGGCATGCAAAAGATAATTTTCTGAATTAACTTCTATAGTGTTAGTTCGACAGAAGAAAGCAGAAAACACTCAATTTAGAATTTGTGTGAAGATTAAACATACATTTTGAAAGAATGTATGGTCCCAATTTTGAATCAGTCATGCCAATTAAAAGTAGAGAATTTTGATCACTGATGGTAAGGAGCTGTAATGTGAGTTCATATCAAATCCTTTAACCTTTAGACATTATGGAGAATGTCTATCTCCTGAAAACAGAACCCACACGTTGTTTCTGAAGGTCATAAGGAGTTGTGGTGTCATTCAATGCCTAGCAGTCTTGGCATGTTGGTTCACTAAAACGAAGAGTGGATTAAGCTTCTCTACCATTGTGTAAGGAAGGGCAAAGTTCTCTTTGGGTGCTGTGTCCACTGAATTAATATAGAGAGCATTATAATTCTACACATGGCAATTTTCCAACAAAATTAACAACATTTTCTTGCTATGGGAATTTATTGAATAGCCACATATCGCAGGACTGAAGCACATGCAGTATTTAGCTCACATGGGATCCTGGCACTGGTTTAGTGGTATCATGCAAGATTCCCATGGGATCCTGAGGTCAATCCTTGATATTGGGGAAGAAATGGACACGTTACCTTTTCAATATCTGCACTGTACTAGCCATCACAGATGATGTTTTAGCTAATGTAAAATTTTTGATGAAAATTCTTGAGATGTGAACTCAATACCTGCCATATAGATTAAACTTAGAAGATTAATATTGTTATGTATTTTTGTTGTCATTTTCTTAAAAAATAGAATTAATAATATATGCTCATTTTGTAACCCTTAGAAAAAACTATAATCAAAACTATAGATAACATATTGATAAAATTATTAAAATATTTTCTTTGTTTCAGCTTTGCTTTTGTTTTTAATCTTCTAAATTAATTCATTAAATTAAATTAAAAATATTTTTTTCTATATAAGGCGAGTGAGATAGCTCAGCACACCGAGCAGCTGCTTTGGCAAGGGCAGGGACCAAAGTTTGAGCCCCGGTCCTGTGCGGTGCTCCAGCCCTGCCCCTGGGTTACAATGAGCCTCCAGGCATAGTGGTGCACCTGTGATCCTAGTGCTGGGGACGCTGAAAGCAGGAGGACTATGAGTCCAAGTTGCGAGGTGAGACCCTGCACCAAATGCATAAAGGAAAAAAAAATATTTTTCTATGTATATTTTCTACAACTATGATCATACTATAAATTTATTCTTTCTTCATATAGGTTACATGTAATAAACATTTGTCCTGATATTCAATAGTTATTAATCTAATGTAATTTCAAAGACCTAAGAATATTTCACTATAAAACACTTATTTTGTTAGATAATTAGGATTTTCACTGTTTTGTATAGATCCTATATATTAGAAATAGTTGTAATTAGTTTTTTCTGCATTACATAGGTGGAGTTACTTTTTTTTTCTTTTAAACAATTTTATTAGTTCACATTCTAGCACAAAATCATTACGTCTCTTTAGGAGGTGGTACGTGTACATAGTGCATTTCATTTCTTATTTTCTCCCCTGACTCCAACCTCTTTTACCTTCATTTCAACAGGATTTTTCTTCTACTTTGTCTTACCCAAAATATCCTGAACTATGGACTTTATTTTTTTTTAATTTATTTTATTGAAGAACAAATAGCAATGAGACAGTTTCAAGACAAATCAACAGGACAGATTCAATAAATTAATACATTGCAAACGGTTTTTGTAATGTTCTGGTATCGTATAAGGTACATACATGACATTATACTTACAGACATTATTATAGCAGATGTCTCTAATCAGTGAATTAAGAGAGTGTAGCTGTTTACTTATCTAATTTTTTTATACCTGAATTATCAGAAACAGCAGCTATATCTTTTTGGTATATAGGTCTTGCTCTATCTCAGTCTTAACCATCCAGCAGAAAAGTATAAAAATGAGTTGTAATTATTTTATGAGGATGAATTTCTACCACCGGAAGTCTGGGGCTGGAGGTTTTAAATATTTTAAGAATTTGAGTATTTATACAGTCAGTCAGTCAAAGAAAAAGGAAAATAAAAACTTGCATAAATATTTTAATACTAACAGTACTGAGATTAATACAGCTTACCTTTGGCCTCTTCAGTGGCAAAGATGCTCGACGTGGTGCCCATTCACTTCTGGACATTTATTAGAGTGGTGAGTGCTTGGGTGGCCTGGGTCATTGAAACAGTGCAGATGCGTCTTCGGTCTCTTCTTTGGACGGCAGTGTGGTGGCTTTTCTGCTGTATGTGACATCCTCTAGGGTCTCCCAAATGACAGTAATGCCATTTGTTAAAAAAATATTGTACTACTTATTTTCCTGAAATGTGTATACATTTTTGGCAGCCTCTGTGTACAGCTATTGTGTCAGCAATGCTTTATAAGGTCAATAGAGATATTTAATGTTTTAAATATATGCTTATTTGATTTTAGATTTTTTTTCCTATTCTAATCATTGGCCTATTTTTCTTTGAGGATATTTATGGTATTCTTAGAGAATTTTTTTAGAAGCCTATCATATAGGGATATATATTTCTCTGAGTTTGTTTCAAATATACTTCCCAGGCTGATAATCACTATATTTCTGAATCTTATTTTGCTGTTACTGCATCTGAATAAACCTTTGTGAATGACACACTCTACAACTATATAGATTATTACAGCATAAAAAAAATCTTGCTGCAGAATTGGGAGGACCTCCTCAGTGTTCTGGAGGCTGGTCACGGAATTGCTGCAGGTTCAGCGAGCTTTTAAAGGGAGCACACGTTTGATCTCACGTAGTCCTCATTGGACGGCCATGCCTCTCCCTTTCCCCACATGGGGCTCTGACACAGCACTTGCCACCGTCCTGCAGCTCCCATCCTCACCTTCTTCTATTTTTTTTTTCCTTAAGGTGAAATCTTTTAAATTTAGAGTGAGCAATCAATTGATCCCTTCTTCTCAGCCAGCTGAGATTTCCTAGGGATTTGCTGTTGATCACTTAGAGTACGGATTGCCACACAGAACTGGCTCTGCTGCAGAAAATGCTAACATCTCTGCTTGAACCTATTTTAAGGTGCATGTTGCAATCCATCCTTGGTGGTACCGTGTGTCACTGGCCAGACAACATTGCTTGATGCTCTTTGTTCTGGTCACACGTTTATTTAGCTTGCCAACAATGAACTGGCATAATACTTCCCTGCAGGTATTTTATGATTTTCTCATTTACTTAAGGAATATTCTAGGCACTGACTGTTTTTTAATTTTGCTCAATGACCCTGGGAATTTAAGGAGGATTGGTTTTGAGCTTGAGTTAAGAATGTCTCTTACGTCATACTTGCTACTACTTTGTGATCAAGAAATATTTTGTTTTCATTTGAAAATGTAGCTTTGTATTTTGTAAGAGCTTTAAGTAGAATTAATAAGAGACAACCTGGAAGATTTGCCTAGATTCTAGATAATTAGCAACATATTTTTCCATTGCTGCTAATTTTGAATGTTTAATCATAATGTGTCCGTTGATAAAGTCACAGAATAATTTACAGCTTTCTGTTTTAGGGTAAAAAGGGTTGTTTCATGGTGAGGTTGATGTGAGAGAGATCCTAGAGGCCTTCAAGTGTGCACGCTGTATGAACAAGCACCACTTAAGCTAGCTCTGCTTCCTAAACAAGTATTTAATCTCCTCATTAAAGATATATGAAACTAAAAATCAATGCGCTCCGGTGGTTAGAGCATTTTAGCGGAACTAATGGATACACCTTGTCTAACATTAGAAACTTCACTTGTGGTTTACAGCTATACAGGAGGAGAAAACATGAATCTAGAAATAAGGATTCTGGCTAGACTAATAATTGGCCTGTGAATTCTGGATAAGCAGGTCTCATAAATATGTAACGTATGGAATAAAGTATTGCCAATTCACATTCGCTCACATTAAATAGATATGGTGAATACTTACTTTCTATAAAGCTGAAGTTTAAAGACAGCACACTTCTTCTTGAATCCTTGCCCTATGAAGCCTCATTAAAAACATTCTTAACTGAAAATTTAAACCTCTGATATGATGATAACATGAACTCTTGAAATTTAAAAATATTCTCAAAGACTTGTTTGGAGATATAAAACACAGACTTCATTTCTGCAGGCAAATACAGGCAATGATAATGATTATTTCAGGAAAATAATTAAAAAGAATATTTTGGTCATTTCGACAAACACCCAGAATTTAACATGAATCTCATATAAACCATTTTGTCAATAATATTGGCATATGTCTTTGAAAAACTCAGAAGATTCATTACCTATTCATTTTGCTGCTAGATTTGAAAGATTTTTTTTATGTAATTACATTTGTTTAAACAGCGCAAGAGAATATGATGAACATGTGAAATAGGTTGTATGTGCCACAAAGACAGAAATTATGCTTGACTTCTTAAAAATCTGAACTGAAGCATGTTGAATAACATGCATTTATGTTTTAATACATCAATGAATGAAAGACCTTGAAGGTTGGCCAGGTTGTTAACTAATACAATAATCTCCTTTGGCTGGAGAGGATGCACCAAGAACCAGCTGGCAACTAGTCCGTACTCTGACTCCTTGCCAAATCTTTACTTCATTAATCTTCAGTATAGATGTGTCCTAGACATTTCATTCATTGGTTTTGTAGTTCTCATTTAGTAGAAATAAAAGCGCTAAATGCAAAACTTTAGCAAAGTTTTGATCTGACAGAAGGGATTTGCTTTTAATTTTAAGGATGCAACCAGGCACATATGCAACCATAAATGGCTTAGAAGACCATAGGACAAATGTGACTTACAAAATAGAAAAGAGTTTTCCAAAGGACATGTTAGCCCAGAAGATGTCCTTTGTGTCTGAAGACTTGCGAACTTTCTACCAATGTAGGTGCAGAAAGTATAGATAGAACATTATATCTTATATTTCCCACTTCATAGGAGTAGGGAGAGATACTTATAATTGATTCAAGTCCTTTGATTTCCTAGACACAAGACAGTGTCAGTTGAAACTGTCTTATATATTAGTAAAATATAGATATCCTTTTTGAAGATCTTCTAACATACATATTAAAGTTATTAGAGGACAATAGTCAATGCAGTTTTGTTATTGCCTTCATTAAATCAAGAATATAAAGAATAGATCCTCTGGAATCACATTTCCTTTCGGTTATAATGTAAAAGAAGATCAGCATGAGTGAATTTAAGAGTAGAGTTTCAATACTTAGCAAATATTTACACTCACACAAAGACAGTTCAATTTTTGGCTGAAGTTCCTCTATTTTATTTGACAATGCTAACCATGTTTGTTTTTTTTCCCAATGATGAGATGACAACTCCATTGTGTAGCTCCTCTTAAAAGAATACAGGTCCTCTTATGTCAAAATGGTGGCTGTAAAGACTTGGAGATGGTGGTTCTATGAGGTAAGAGTACAGTGTAGTCATTGATGTTACTACTTTGTTATTTCATGAGCCAAGCAAGCTTTATGTAATTACTCAACTGAAAATCAAACACTCTTTATTTGGCCTAGGTTTGTGGCGATGTACTTTGAGCAGGACTATAAGACTTTGGATGTATCATTCTCTGGAATTGTAAAATGTTGGGTATTAACTCATTGGTGTTCTATATCTTTTGTCTAGGATGAGCCTCAGAAATTTTTTATTCTTCTAACAGTGCTCAAGAAAATAAACTCCCTTATTTTGTTCAGTCTTTAGTATTTTGCCCTCAGTAACACTTAAGAAAGTTACTGACATTGCATATCATTTGGTGTTTAACAGGAGTTATGTGGATGCATTAACTATAAAACACATTGTTACCTACACATAATCTCTATTTCTATTGCTGTATTCTGGTAGCTTTTAGAAATATAATGTGTACTGTATTGGTTTTAGTGGTAAATAAATAGAAGATTGATGTCTTCTTCATCATTTCATCTACCAAAGGTCAAACAATTTTATCCTTGGGCTTATAACCCAAAGAAATACACTTCTGTGTGCTTCAAAAACACTTATAAGAATGATCATTTATAAGTTGCTATGATTACAGCAACTTAACTAGCAACAAACAAGAACTAGAAACAGTTAAAACATCACCCAACTAAATGCAGCAACATGGATGACCAGCACAAAGATGATGTTGAGTGGAAGAATTCAGCTACAAAAGAAGATACTGACATTTCATTTATGAGAAGCAAAATAATCAGCAAAAGCTTTAGGGACACATGCTTAGGTATAAGAGTACAAGAAAAGCTATGATCATAAAGTTAGGACAATGATTGTCTTTAAGAGGAAGAAGAAGTCTTTGCGAAAGGAAATGAAGGGGTGTTTCTGGAGGACAGACAGTGTAATAACTCTGAATGTAGTTTACAGATGTTGGGTTGCTGAAAAGTCACTGGGTTGTACATCTTTGCTTTGCAAGTCTTTCCTGTATATTATAGTTTACAGTAAAAGTTTAAAGATTAGAACAAAGCTAAACTTCTGACAAATTTCAAATAAATGTCATACACTTCTATTATAACATGTTAATATCATTTTCTCATAATTCTGCTCTTTTTCTGTATTTACCATTTCATTTTTTAAAGACAGTACAAAACAGAAAAATTACAAGTGATACAAAATTTCCTTTAACAAAACAGTATGAATTTCACAGTATTTGCTGTAATGCAGTGTTGTCTTTCAACTAGTTGTTCATGTTACCAGTTGTGAAAATTGCCTTGATTGAAATTCTTAACATCCAAGAAGTGTTATATTCAGTGACAAAGTAACATATTTAGCTTGCTAATATTTAACATCTAACTTGTTATTATCTGATAGTAGAAACTGTTAGAGAAAAATAAGAAAGGCATCACTGAAAATGTTAGTTGCATTCTTATTGGATTTTAAAGCAATTATTTGTGATTTGATTGAGTTTCACCCAGAATTAGAAGCCTGAGTATATTGAATGGACTTATTAATTAAGAACTGTATTTGGTAAATGCATCTCAACATTGATTGTTATATAAACACATGTTCTCTTAAGCAGGTTATTGGATTCCTTCTCAGATTAGTTTTAGTGGGCATGCTTATGCACCTAAAATTAGACACCCAGTTCCCTCTTCCCATTAAGAGCTATCTCATGGGTGAAAAGTCAACCAAAACCAGTGAACTGGATTTCGATTTGTGTTTGAGTGAGAAGGTGTGCTTTTTATTTTCTGCTTGCCATGTCACAAGGAAAATGACTCCCCTAGAATGGGCACATCCCACAGCTGAGATAGTGACAGACATTCACACTAGCAGAAGGATAAAGGAGCACAGGGTAACTACAGATGATGACCAAGAAAAGAGAGGAGGGATGCCAAAAAAATCAAAGGAAATAGCTCATTGCAAATCCTTTGCTCAGCCTCCCATTTCTTTGCTGTGTATGTTAAAGTGATAAAGGACACTGATCCCTTCTATATCAGAATATTCTACTTTCAAGTGATTTTATTTTGTGTGTGTGTGTGTGTGCACATGAAGTTTTATTGTAACAGAGCAATTTGTACACTTTGAATGTTTAAAATTGTGCATCACTTTTTCTTTTCCAATGAAAACAAATAAACAAACAAACCAAAAAACAAAAAAAGAATTTAAAAATAAACCAACAAAATTACTCTAGAGAATGTCAATTCCAAATAAGACCCTACAGGTTCTGCTGATTCTCCCATGGACTAGTAAGGCTCAAGTCATTAGGAGAGAATTTTATTCTAAAAGCATCATCTTACACTGCAAGGGTGTCTGTTAACATCACAATTAAACATGCCAAATGAGAAGCCATGCTGTCAAATGTCCATTTAACTCACCCAAACATCTCAAGCCCACCCTTTGCTGACCTTCTATATCCCATTTTTAAAACAAATAAATCATTTTGTAAACAAGAGAAAGTAACAGGTACATGTTGATAAATGCTAACTGTCCATATTCACATAGAGACACAGTGTAATCTCTGAGCCCAATATACAGAGAGACGAAGAGGAAAGCTAGAATGCTATGCACTGCTACACAGGGGCAGAGCACCCTCCAGCTTCCAGCAGAACAAAGAGGGTGGAGAGTTTTCTTTTTTCCCTGCAGAGCACGGTGATGTTGATTTAAAAAAGTTTGTGGAGACAAGAGGGGATCGAGATTAGTTGTGAACAGAAGGCTGTGGAGACCCTTTTCCTACTGTATTCTGCAAGGTTTCTCCCCACAAAGTAGGACAACAACCATGGTGTTTGAGAAGAGAGGCCTCAAAAACAGGATGACTGAGTACAAGGGTTGGGGGAAGACTGCAATTTACTCCCAGGGACTGGAGAAAAAATAAAAGGAAAAACAAGAAAGCTGGAATCCATCAGTATTCAGTTAGTCATCTTCTCCTTCGTCCTCCTTACCCTCTTCGTCCTCCACATTGATATCCTGCAGCTCTTCCTCCTCCTCCTCCTCCTCCTTATCGTCCTCTTGCTCCTTGGCTTCCTCATCATCCATGTTGAGGAACAGGTAGTACTACAACGGGCTGGGCCAGATGTCTCCTTGATTACCTCTTCTACCTCATCTGCACCCGCATCTGAGTGATCAGTGAACTGGGTAGAAAAGCTCTTGGGCTCTTCTTATAGCCTCTTCTTACTGGTTTTATTTTGCATTTAACTTAAATTGTTTCATCAAATCCTTTCCAGATTTCCATTTGATTACAGTGGACTTTGGGACAGATCACCACTCTCATTCAGATGAAATCTTTGGAGAGAACTTTATTTTCAAAGTAAGGATTTTCATCAAAATAAAAATCTAATGGGCTGGCCAAATAGTGGATTAAAGAACCTGAAAGCAGGTGCAGGGGCTGGGGGTTCAATCCCCGGGCCTGTTGTGTGGGTCTCCAACCCGGGGCACGCTGAGACAGCAATTGAGATTGGGCGTGGTGGTGCAAACCTGTAATCCCAGGTCTTGGAAGGCTGTAAACAGGTGGATCACTATGAGTCTGATCTAGTAGTGAGATCCTGAACACCATGTAGACCCTTTCTTAAAATAAATAAATAAAATACTCTATTCTGTAACTTGATTTGATATCTTCAAATTCTGTCTTTTTAACTCTGGTCAAGTAATGCAAAGCTTCCTCGTTTTCCTCCCCAAGCAGCTCAGACACTTGTTCATGGTTAACAAATGTTGTTACTTAAAAATTTGGGATTTTGGTGATCAATTCTAACCTCTTCTGAAAAAATGGTTGGTGGAGTTCATTATATTTCTGTTTTACTTTTCAATATCTCCTCACTGGCTTGTTCATTAAGTCTATTTCATTTTGTATTTCATTGATGTGTTCAATTGCTTCTTATTTCTCTTTTTCTCCTTTGGGCAGGCCTGGCGAGGTTTGGGGCCCAGAGACAGCCTCCTTGGACATAGAGGTGAGTGAAGCCTGGCGCTTGGGAGTGAGGACACAGGGAGAGCCTGGCTCCAGGCCCAGGGTCATCTCCTGCCACAGGAAGTTGCCCAGGAACCTCAAGTGACTTAGATTTAAGTGGATTCAGAACTAACAGCCTCATCTCCTTGTCTCCCAGCTGCATGTTAAACACCTCGGAGTCAAAAAAGTATTGTCACTAACCCCAGTTGCCCTGAAGCCCAGGTTGGTAAGCTTTGGCAATGGAAGACACCATCAGTCAGCAGCTTCACTCACACAAGAACTTGTGTCTGGGGTGTTAGAATCATTATGTTAGCTCTCCATGCAGAAGCAGTGATTAAATTCCGTGTCGTTCTTCCCACTTAGATGAACGTGAACGACTGACGACTACACATCTGAGCTTAGACTGGCCAAATGAGACACCATCGTGACCTCTGGATTCTACGATTTATTTTTCAATTCACCCTGGCTGCGACATGTTGGAAGACGTGAATGACAATACAAAGGTCAAAAGGGCATTCTAGTTCTGGTACACCAGACAATAAGGATGCAAACAAAGCTCCTTTTACCGGCTTCCACTGACGCATGAAGAACCTATTACTGGGCCATTTGTATGTTTTCTCTAAGACGGCAACCCCTGGCAGTGATATCATGTAATGATATGTGTCAGTGCCCTGCAGAAAGCGCTCGCAGGAAAAGGCTGTGGAGGCACAGTCTCCATCCTGTTATGGAAAAAGGTCAGACTCTCGTCGCTCTCGCTGACATGGCATGAGTACCAATCTCCGCACTCTGTAGTCAACTAGAAATGGAGTGGGCATATTAGACAGCTTGTTCAGGGTTCCTGACTGCACTAACCGTAAATTAGCTCAGTCCTACACATGCACAAGCAAAAATCTCAGTTTAGACTTTCTTGCCTAAAGTACTCTAATGATAGTCCTGAGGCCTGTCATTACTTCTGAAATTACAGGCAAATGGCTATGATTTGGCAGCTATCAGAGGAAAAAAGATTCTTTTGTTGGGGACACTCTGGTTAGATCATTCTGCACTACTGGGACATTAATGAAGGCTACCTTAGCAAGATAGAAATGAAGTGACAGAAGGAAAACAAATCTGTATGGAAATGTTTTGAGAACTTCTAAGTTATTGAACAGTTTGTAGTCACTGAGTTTAATGAAAGGAAAAAAGCTTAGGGGTACGTCTTAAGTTAGGTAAATCTGTGCATCATTTCTTTTTCTCTCATTTTAATTTAAGAATTCTTATATAAATTATGTAGAAAGAACAGAAGTTATGGTTGTATGAATTGAACCACCACTTTAGAATGACAATTTGTATTTAAAATATGTTCTCAGAGGTTTTTTTTTAAGATACAAATGGTTTTCATGCTAAAATATTTATATGCATTTGTGGGTCTCCATGTAGTTTTAATCTTTTCCTATCTTGTAACAGAAACAGCCAGCCTTTCCCTTTCTTGTATTTTAATTGTTTACAGTTTTTATTTTGCATATGTCCCTCCTAAATTATAGAGGCTTTTTTAGAGAACACTATATGGTTATATCATTATAACTTCTTGAGTTGTAATGCTGAATTATTCCAAGTGATTTTTGATGTTCTTTTATTATTAGTAATGTGGGTAAAAATTATCAATACCACAATGCAGTAGGATTTTCTGTATTACCTTCTTTTTTCTTACTTTACTTATCTGTGCCTAAAAGTTACTATTGGCTGCATATTGTGTAATGGTAACAGTTAATGCTACCAAAATTTTCCTTGGTAACGTATTCTAATGCTGCAAAATAATGTGGAAGGAAAATGGTATGATTCTTTATTATCATAACCAGATCACTTAATGTTGAGTTCTTAAAAAAGCTTAGTTTAACATCCATAAGTAAAACTAAACCTCACTATTTCTAAAAGATGAGCAGAAACTATGGAAGATTATTTAGGTCTGGGTCCATGGTGAAAAATGATGAGTGACGATTCCTCAACTTCTCCTGAGTATGTCTTGCAAAAAAGAATAATTTTTGGTTTTTGTTACTGAATCCCATAACCTACCTAACTTAGGTTTTTTTTTTGAGATTAATATGCCTTTGAAACAGTAGCAATGAAATCATAACTGCCCAGTAAAGGATGAATGAGATAGAGCAATGGAAAGCAAGAGGGAGAGAATTTTCACTGTCCACTTTTTGTCATCTACTTGGTTTTATGGTATACGATGGCCAGCTTTTCCCTATCTCTATGAAACACTAAAAAGAAACCTTTTTAAAGCTTTAAGCCATCTGAGGAACTTGTGTTCTATTGCACTTAATCTGGGCATTGCTTTAAGGAAGCTGGGAGTATTTTGCTTTTTGCCCTCAGTCTTTGGGGACAGTGTAATAAAATAGCTATAATAATAGAGAAAGGAAATGGGGAAGTAATCATGTGACCAAGTTACTTATGGAGAAACATGTTTCCCTGGTGTTCTCATTCATTTATCTCTACTGTATAATGCATTTTTCTTGTTTTACTGGGTAATTAAACCTTCAACACTCCCAAGTTTGCAAGGGATCTGAATCTCATTACAGAGAGATGCCTGAGTTTGATTCTCTTGTATTATTATCAAGAGTTGGCCCCTTGCAAAGGGAATGCTTTTGATAATGTTTGGAGAGGTCTCGAAGGAGAGTCCCTACTCGGGGCAAGTTAAGCACTGTCACATGTCTTGGCAGGGTTTGCTGAACTTTTAGGTTAAGTTCTACAGCTGTTTCTCCCCCTCCCATCTAAATTTTGTTTTAAACTTATTGCCTTGTCTGCTTCTTAATAGAGGATCGTTTTTCAGAGGTAGAGCTATTCTCTTCTTTCAAGTTACGTTTTTTATGTAAAGGAAAATAGAAGAATCCACATCAAAGACTTTATGGGGGAGACCACACGTTTTCTGCATGTGTCTGCTTCAGTGCAACAGTAGTCTGATATCAACCCCACAGATGAATTACTTAAAAGTGACACTTTCTATTTTGACCCCATGGATCTAAAGCTAACGCTTGTGTCATGTGTCTTTAATCTGAAATGCACAGCAAAGATCATAATTTGCATTTATTTGTTTTTGAATCTAAGGAAGGAAACGTGAAAACTTTGGTTTTGAAGGTGGCTTTGTTAGGAATGCTTAGATCATGCATCTTTGATTTATATTTTTTGATCATAAATAAGCAAAGTAAAATGGTTCTGTTTTTCTTTTGGAAAATAATCACCTATATGGTCATCTACATGTCTGAGTTGTTTAAGAATGTACTGTACATGGAAACTAGGAAATGAGGAAATTTCACAATGTGGCAGTTTGGGACAAGATTTTTGCAATATGCAGAAGTTCCTAGGAATTGAAGACTCAATATGAAGGACTGGATGTGCCATTTGCTTTTTCAAAGAGGAACCAGAAGCTGCAGATGTAGCTAAGTGGTGGTTGTGCATGTTTAGCAAGCTTGAGGTCCTGAGTTCAATCCCCAGTACTGAAAAACAGAAAAACAAGAAAAGATCAAAGATTATCTTCTAAGACTTCAACAATTAAATGAACTAATAATAAAAGAATTCAAAGTTCTAAAATAAGTTTTGAAAAACTTATTAAACTACTGAGCCTTTGAGATATATTTGGTTTGAACAAACATAAACATTCTAACTGAAACAAATAATGATGCATCGTGTTATGGAATTGTAGAGGATACAGACTTTTGTGTAGTCACTGTCGGCAATGAAATGACTGAAAACAAAGGTCACAGTCCTTCTATTTTTTTGCTGAACATTTCTTATATGGAATTTTAATTTTAAGACATTACTCTACAAAGAAACAATTAGGACAACAAAGAATTAGTAAGAAAACCTAAGATTCTTTAAAAAATGATTTTGTAGGTTAGCAGGAAAAAAAAACATTTGACCATCTAGGAAACTAGGACTGTGGTGCGGACACTGGCAAACATCACAATACAGTCATTGAACTTTTTCTCAGAGTGCTAATGCTCTGATGTGTGATACATTGCATTAGGCCCTAATGGTACATAATTCTATAAATGTGTATTTGCGATCATATATTTTCACTGAAAACATCATTGAACTTGTTCAGTTTGCTATTATTACTCTGAGTCTGGTTTTTCTGTCTTCAAATCAGAGGGTTGGGTTGTATATTTTAGACACCAAAATAATTTACTTCTCTCCCCCATTTCGATCCTCCCTCCACCCCACTAAAAGGGAAGAAATTCAAGAGTTCTAAAAGCTCAGAAAACAGATGTGGTTTTGGTGGGTATTCATTATGAATTCACAGCAAATTTTAATTACACAGACAGGCAAACCTAAATACATACTTGAGAACTGAAGAACAAGACCAGGAATTTAAGAGGTAAAGAAAGGAAAATCCTTCTCAAATGTTTAAATGTCTTCATTTTTCAGATGGGCAAATGTAATGAAGTGCAGTTGTGGAAGAAGGTATCCACCCAGTTTCAGGAGCCTCCTTTAAGGAGCAGGGTTAAAGCCTCACGGCACAACCCATCATTGGGATTTTGAAATATTTTGAATGCAAAGGAGCTGGGATTAAAGATTGCCTACCCCACCTACTGAGAACAACCATGAGAAATTTAAACTTTCTGAGGTATCATTTTCCTGTCACTTTTCTATGAGTTGAAAAAAGAATAATTAGAAGGTAAGGACATAATGAGAACTGGACATAATCTTAACCCAACACAAAGCACATGCTCAATGAGAAAGAAGAATAATGTTTTACACTGTTTCTGACAGCATGCCTCCTATGAAGGGGACACACTGAAAGTCTCTGGGATTATGAATCGGAGCTGCATCATCAGGGAGTTAGGAAACGTGGGAGATGATCTGTGGGGAATGGCTGAGGAGCAGATGATAACCGGAAGTGCTGCACAGTCAGCCTACTGAAGGAGGAAAAACGCACTAGATGCAAAGAATAGACTATTTGTAAAGACTGCCTTTTTATTCATAGCTGACTTCAGGAGGTTGCTGAGTAGGATGCAGTGTGACATTGCCTCATATCTTTCACATGCAGATGGTATTGTGAGGTTAATTATATATTTTATTGTAGTAACTTTATGAATTTGCTGATACTACAGTTATCCTGCATGTTTCATAGTGAATGTTTATGGTTCTGTTTTTTTTTTTTTTTTTTTTTTTT
>PVKA01039521.1:0-19442 GCA_004027165.1 Ctenomys sociabilis
AGAGATATAGAAGAACTAAAAATAGCAATCACGAGTCTCCAAAACCGTCTGAGTGAAAGTGAAGACAGAGATTGAGATCTTGAAGATGCCAGAGCAGCTAGTGAAAAGGTGAGAAAGGATCTCTTAAAAACAAAGAGAATGCAGGATAAAATAATCCATCACCTGCAGGATGACGCCAGAATGAACAATGTGAGAATAATTGGTATCAACGAGAATGAAGGAGTCAATACAAATGACATAAAAAGGATTTCAGGAGAAGTAATTGCAGAAAACTTCCCAAATATGAGGAAACAATCCAACATTCAGGTCACTGAAGCATACAGAACACCAAATAACTTCAACCCAAGTAAAAACACACCAAGACATATAATAGTTAAGATCCCAGAAATCCAACACAAAAATAATATACTTAAAGCTGCTACAGAGAAGAAGCAGCTCACATTCAAAGGAAAACCCATCAGAATTACAGCCGACCTTCTCTACACAAACAATGAAGGCAAGGAGAGCATGCAGCAGAGTTCTTCAAGTCCTACACGAATACAAATTCCAGCCCAGACTATCATACCCTGAAAAACTCTTTTTCAAGTTTGATGGAGAAGTGAAATACTTTCACAACAAAGACAAACTAAAGAATTTCATGATGACAAAGCCATCCATTCATAGGCTGCTGAAAGATGTTCTAGAGAGAGACCACAATGACCAGAACTCCATGAATGAGAATGGAAGGAACCCACTAAACAGGACAGACAATTAAACACAGGTTACAAAGGAATAAACAACACCAGGTAAATATGATGACAAACATGTCAGCACATTTCAATTATAACCATCAATGTAAATGGACTCAATTCTCCAATTAAGATAAATAGACTGGCATAGTGGATTAGGAAACAAAATCCAACAATATGCTGTATACAAGAAACACACTTCACTCAAAAGAACATTCACAGGCTCAAAGTCAAAGGATGGAAAACAATACTGCATGCCCCAGCACCTCAGAAAAGATCAGGAGTAGCAATCTTGTTCTCAGACAGTCTCAACCGCAAACCAAGAATGATCAAATGACACAAAGAAGGCCACTATATATTGGTCAGGGGAAAAATTCAAGAGCAAGAAGTAACACTCATAAATATCTATGCACCAAACACAGGAGCACCCAACTATGTAAGACAAATCTTAAGGGACATGAAAAATTTAATGTCTAAGTTCAATGTCTCTATCTTAACAGAGAAATAAACACCCCCTTGTCTCAAAAAGATAGATCAACCAGACAAAAAGTTAGCAAGGAAGTAGCAGAACTGTACCAGAGCTTCGAACAAATGGACCTGGTGGACATATACAGAGTGTTCCACCCAACCATAGCTGAATACACATTTTTTTCAGCTTCACACAGGTCATTTTCCAAAATAGGCCACATACTAGTCCAGAGGTCATGCCTAAGTATATGCAAGAAAATAGAAATTATCCAATGCATACTATCTGACCATAATGCAATGAAATTGGAAATAAATGACAAAAGAAACCAGAAAAACCCACTAAATTCATGGAAACTAAACAACACCCTACTCAGCAATCAATGGGTCACAGAAGAAATTAACCAAGAAATTCAACAATACCTACAATTCAGTGAAAATTCAAGCACAACTTACCAAAATTTATGGGATGCAATGAAAGCAGTTCTTAGAGGGAAAATCATAGCTATGAACTCACACATTAGGAAAACAGAATGGGAACAAATTAGCACCCTAATGTTGCACCTCCAACAACTAGAAAAAGAAGAGCAAACAAAACCCAGAGTGCAAAGATGGAAAGAAATCATAAAGATTAGAGCAGAAATTAATTCAATTGAGATGAAGAAAACAGTTCAATGAATCCACAAATCATAAAGTTGGTTCTTTGAAAAATCAAATAAAGTTGATAAGCCTCTAGCCAACCTTATCAAAAAGAGACAAGCGAAAATTCAAGTACATGCAATAAGGAATGAAAAGGGTGAAATCACCACAGACCCAGCAGAAATTCAGAAGATTATCAATAGTTACTTTGAGAATCTTTACACTCACAGAAGAAATGGACAGATTCCTTGAAAGGTACAAATTGCCAAAACTGAATCAAGAAGATATAACAACTCTCAATAAGCCAATAACAGCCAATGAAATATGAAACGTAATAAAAAAAAAACCAAAACACCTCTATGCTGTAGTGCTGAGTGACTTACTATTTTTTTCACTAAATAAATCCAAATTTAACTCCATTTTATATTTTTTCTTTCTTTTTTTTTTTTTTTTTTGGCAGAACCAGGGATTGAACTCAGGCCCTAGCGCTTGTCAGGGAAGTGCTTATTCCACTGAGCCATCTACCTGACCCCCCATCTCCATTTTATAGATAATTAAAATACAGCTTCCAGAGGATAAGAAGATTTTCCAAGGTCATCCAGTTAGATTTGAATCCAAAGGCAGTGTTCAATCCACTAACCACAGGATGTCACATGAGCTTCAACCATGCAATTAAGTTCAGTTCCTGGGGATGTATTTGTTGAGTGTTTCCATTGGGTGTTCCCTTGTAAAACAGCAAAACAAAGACACCCTTTCATCTTCCCTTTTCTCCTCTTTGACTTCCACTCCAATATTAGCATCCTCTACTGTAAGATTTCTAGCAATTCTAATTTCAAAGGAAGTCCCATCTGGTTGTCTTCAGGCACAAAATTAATGAAACTCACTTCTACACAAAATGGTAACTGCATATCAGCTAAAGTTAGCCTCAAGTGCACCTACCCCTAGGGTTCCCTTGTCCCTGACTTGCCAACCTTCCTTGGCCCAAGATTAAGGCTCTCAATATTCATCAGAAGGTTACTCTGCACCCTCCATGAGATCCTTGAATTAGCATCAAGAAAGTCTTGGGTCTGTGGATTCATGGCCATTGAGTTGAAGATGATACAACTAGCTGTTAGGATCAAAAAGAAGAGAAAACAGCTCAGGGTAGAGTCAGCAACCCATAAATCTCAAGAGACCTATCAAGGAATGCTTTCTTTTTTAATTAATTGAAAGCCCAAAAACTTTACCCAGAGACTTACTCTATCAACAAATAACTGTTAAAACATACTGACATAAATATTTGACAGCTTTTCACAGCAATCTGGTGTCAACTCAGTGAATTAAATGTTCAGTTCCTTTCCTATTTCCCTGCCCTGGGCACTGAGATGATTTGGACTGGGACACAAAGAGCAAGAAGGAGATGTGAAGCCCTAGTTGAATCAGGGCCAGGCATATGTTCCTTGCACTTCATATTCTTGGTTATATCCACTTTGGGGTGCTTTCTGTTCTTTATGCCCACACTCATGCCCACAAAATACAACACAGTCATCACAACCTAAAACCCCCTTGACACTGCAAAGCAGGCCGAAAGCTATACAATGATCTTAAGGTGAGAAGCAAAGCACTCCCACCTTGAGCCCTAAGGGAGTGGCAAATGAAGGGCAGTAGAAGCTTATATGCTGGAAAGATTGGGGACATTCTCAGCTTTCAATGAGTGGCATTTTGTGGATGCATGCAAGACAATTTAAGAAGAAGGTAAATTTTCAGTCTTAATTATCCAAAGTCTGTAATTTGCATCAGAGTGAGAAGGCACAAAAAATGCTTCAGTTCTGTAAATGTAACATTAATTACATCACCCAAGTGTTCTGTTTACTATTTCAGCTAAACCACCAGTCAGAACAAAAGCAGTTTTTGGTACTTCATTAAAATGTGTCTGTTCAAATGGTTTCTTTTTTTAATTTTTTGGTTATATGGTTTCAAGTTATATTTGATCATGACAGTAGTCTGTAAGACTTCTTTTATGAGCAATATATGAAAATCAGATGCCTCACTTTATAATTATATTACTAATTTTTGTTCTGTAATTTGCTGCCCATAAAATATAGTTGCAGTTTAAACAATTAAAGAAGATGTTAACTATTACTCAAATCATAATATTTTTTTCTCTTCATTTAATTGTTTATCAAAAATCCTTTGATGTTTTTAATTAAATAAATCAGCAATCTTGGGCCAGCCAAATAGCTCACAAGGGTCCACCAACTAGCTCAATGGATTAAAGCACCTGCAAGCAGACACAGGGGCTGGTTGTTCGATCCCCGGACCTGCCATGCCAGCCCTAACCCCAATGCCTGCTGAAGCTGCAATTCAGACTGGGCATGGTGGCACATGCCTGTAATCCCAGCTCTTGAGAGGCTGTAAACCAGCAGGTCACTATAAGTCCAATGTAGTAGTGAGACCCTGAACACTATATAGGTCCTTCCCTAAAATACAGAAAAAAAATTTTGGCTTTAGCATTATAAAATTACTGAGGGTTTTTTTTTTTTATTTTCAGACACACTTTTAACCTATAGTGTTTCTCTTCATTTATGCTTAGGTACAGTCAACATCTTATATTTCTTAAGACCAAGGCATAAATGAAAACATGTGAATTTTATACTTAACAAACATAACTTTGAAAATTAAAAGTAAAATATTTTCCAGTTATACAAACTTGAAATAGGATGGATTTTTTTTCAGTCCTTTGAGTAAATAAGTCTAATTTCTTACCCACTTGCTCTTTTTCATCTAATGTGGAATAAGATGCTATTTAACTTTGTTCTTCCAGTGCTAATATTTTTTTCTACATGTATGCTTTAATGATTTTTTTCTTCACAATTAGTTTTGGACAATTTTATTTTTGTGTATCTTGGTATGATTTTATTCTTATTTCTTGTGTAAATGGTTCATTTCTCTTGGAAATGCACTATAATTTAACTAAATTCAGAAATTTTAAATCTTTAAGTACTTTTTGCCTACCCCATTCTAGTTTGAGAATTCTAATTATATGAATATAAGTTGCTTGATTTTGGCAGAAAGTAAACTATTATATGACTAATCTGTGAACCCTTTCTTCTTCATGTTTATTTTAGACAATTTTATTGTCATATTCATTTAACTTTATAAATAATTTTTTACAATGTGCAATCTATTATTAATCTCATGTTATGTATTCATTTCAGAAATATTTTTCTAAAATTCACTGTCTATATCTTTAACATTTCAATATTTGTCTACAATTTTTAATTTGCTATATGATTATTATTGATTTTCAATAAAGTTAATAATGAGTTGAAAATATAAAAATGAAAACATGTGATAAAAAAGTCCGCCTCCATCTTTCATTTGTACTTAATTATACTTTTTTACCTGAGCCTTATTGTTGGACAACAGAAAGGCCACACATAAAATACAAGCCCCATTGAGATTATTTTTTCAAGTGCTTTTAGGCAGGGACTGTATGGTTCAAGGTGCTATGGGTCAAAGGATGGTAGGATCATTAGGCAAGATCTTTATAAGAAGGCAAGAGTTTCTAATTGAGATAAAAATTGCATGAACCAGTTTGCTCTTCCATTTACTTCCAATGAAATTGATGATTCATGAATTTTATGACTTTTGGACGGATAGGGAGTAGCTTTTGATAGTTCCAAATAGGTCATGGCAATAGGTCTTCTCTCCTACTTGAAACTCACTACCAAGTAATGTTTCAAAAGCAAGTATCAGAGCAAATTCTGACATTCATTGTCATACAAGGAGACAACTAGGTGGCCACCCAATTCATCTTGGAAATCCTACTTTTGTGACACTTTGTGTTCCTATTACACCTTATATGAAAGGTACGTGGTGTACATGTGCATCATAGAAATTGTTCAATGTACCAAAGCTTCTAATCAGAATCAAGTAACAAAGTCTTCCAATAAATAGCTAATTTAAGGATCAGTCTGGAATCCTGTGTATGGCGCCACTCAAAGGGCAATAGATTACTGGCTGTGCTTCATTCTTATATGCCCATTGTACAAGAAGAGAATTTCTCAGACAGTGATTTTAGCTAATGCATGCTTCTTAAATATCACTAATTTCACCAATGAAAATCATTTCTAATATCCATTAAGCTAATTAACAAAGCTTGTAATATTGATTTGGTATTAAGATATTTCAAGTCTTATCATAGTCACTTTGGGAATGTTGATTTCTGGGTGGAGAGGTAACTATTATGGCTGGAATGAACATCCTCATTAGGGTTTTTGTTTGTTTGTTTTTTGTTTTTTTTGATTTTTTTTGGTACTGGGAATTGAACTCCCTACCTCCTGCTTGCCCTGCAGACACTGTGCTGCTGAGCTGTCTCTGGCTCTCATTAGGGTATTTTAAATATTAACCAAACACTACTAAGGTATAGATTAAAACTAATAAACACAAAAATAGATCTTTACTGGAGTACTTAAAGTAAGATAAATACCATGCTATGAGATATAGTCATATATATATATATATATATATATATATATATATATATATATATATATATGACTATAATAAAAGGGGGATTTTATTATTTTTAGTTTGTAGGGCTGGCCAGATAGCTCAGTGGACTAAAGAGCCTGCATAGCCAGGTGCAGGAACCTAGCTTGCTGTGCTAGTCCCATTCCCAGGGCACACTGAGGGTAACTGAGACTGAGCATGGTGGCACATGCCTGTAATCGCAGAGCTTGGGAGGCTGAAAACAGGAGGATCACTATGAGTGCAATCTGTGTAGTGAGACCTTGTAGACCCTGTATTAAATACATTTAAAAAAAAGAAACCCACCCAATGAGTTCCAGTATCCAGGGTGTTTAGGTAAAGAACCACTGCTTGCCATCCATTCCTAGCACTGCTTACAGCCTAGCTGTAGCACAGATGGCATCTTGGGAAAAGATCTAACTCCCTGACTGAAGAAGCCAAGTACAGCAGCAGCCAGGCTGCTGCATTTGGTGCCTGGTGTAACAGACACTCTCCAGTACTCACCTACTCTAGCTCTCTTTCCATGAGAATACTGAGTCCAGTGAGCAAACTACTAGTAGGAGAAAGCGTTCTCACATTAGGGCACTAGCAGCAGCTCAGTGGTGGTCTAGCCACAACCACAGACAACTACAGCTTTCTTACACAACAAGATCTGACCATTTTTCACCTAAAGAGAAAGACTCCGCTGGTCAAATTCAGACTGGAATATAAATAGGCTAAGAGGACTCTACTTTGTCTCTGTCCATCTGTGTGTGCCTCCTTTTTTCTTTTTGCCTTCTCCTCTCAGCAGGTACATATATAGGAGGTATTTGTATATGTGAAACAGAGGATAAGTGTTATAAACACTAATTAGTGTTTTAGTTTATAAGTATTATTCACAGTCATGTGAAGTCTGTCCCCAGTAAAAATTGTGCATAGAGCCAGTCATGATGTTGCATGCCTGCAATCCTAACACTCAGGAGGCTGAAGCAGGAGGATTGCCATTGGGTTCAAGGCCAGCCAGGGTACAAAGTGATTTCAAGGCCAGCCTAAATTGTGTAGTGAAATACTGTCTCAAAAAGACAAAAAAATGTGTAATGAAGGTTCAAATACAAGCTTTCTACTGGTATTTTTATTGGATCTAACTTTCTCATAGCTTCCCCAAAGCACCAATTACATTCCCCTTTCCCTTCTCCCTTTTCCTTGCCCATCCTTCCTGCTCCTCCATTCCAGAAATAAAAATATTACCAAAGTCTTCTGTCTTTCCTTTCTTTCATCTGCTGTTTTATTTTATCTTCCTCTAATCTTTCTGAACTATTTTCTTCCTTTACTTCTTTCTCCTTCCCTAATCCTCTACATCACAGCCTACATGGCATCAATGTCTTCCTGGTTCATTTGGAGAAAGTGTGAAAATGTTAAGACCAAGGTTTTTTTTTTCACTCTCTTCCCCTTAAAAGCTAAATTTAAATTATATGATTGATATATGGTTAGGTTATGTCAAGCTGATAAGATTGGTAGCTTTTCTCTCATTGCAGCATAATGACTGGAACTGATCCTGCTACATTTCATAGGTCAATAGGTACATGAACACCAAAACACAACCAAAGCCAAGGCAGACATCACAGGAAGATATACACTAACTAAAGAAATCTCTGCAATAGCTGCAATTTTTCTGACTTAACTGATCCTCAACCCGCAGCACAAAAATAATAGAAACATGAGAAAACAATTCAACAATATGCCTCCAAAATCTCCTAAATCCCCTAAATCTGATCTCACAGGCACTGAAGTGGAGTGAGTTTCAAGTGAAAAATCTCAAAAGCCAAATGGCTAAAAAATTTTAAATAGTTTAAGAAGAAACTAATAAGCAAATCCAGAAGATGTTCAGTAAACTTAAAGGTGATATAAAAAGATAAAAGATATAATAATTATTGAATATTTAACAAGCTTAAAGAAGACACAAACAAAAAGTATATCAATTAAAGAAAAAGAAAACAATGCAAAATATGAACAATTACTTTTGTGAAGAATTAGAGAATGTGAAAAAGAATCAAATCACAATCCTGGATATGAAATTTTCAGTTGAAATTTAGTTAACAGGAATGACAAATCTGAGTAAAGATTGCTGTAATGTGGAGACAGGGTTGAGATAATGTTATGGTTTGTGTCCATTTGTCCCCCAAGTCCTTCATGCAGTCACTGGACCAGACTTCTAGAGTTTGTGGTTAATTCATGTTCCACCTCTGGGATTATAGGTGTAAATTCTACATATCCCCGTGCAGTAGGTAATCTGCATGTAATCCATGAAGGGAGAGAGGATTGTTTGCCACCTTGGCTTTGTTGTTTTGCTGTTTTCTGCTGCCATGAACTGCTGCCCTCTTCCATGTGCCACTCTACCTCACAGCCAGCTGACTATGGACTGAAACATCAACTAACTGTGAGCTAAATAAACCTTCCCTTCCTTGATTTTGGATGCAAGTTAGTTTGTCCCAGAAACCAGAGAAGATTGACTGAGACAGATAGTAAATCATTAGTCAATTATACCCTAAAAACAAGACACCCTAGAAGCTGAATCCAACAGCTGCTAGATGATGTTTTCAGAATGAACCTAAAAATTATAGGAATCTAGGAAAGGTCAGAAAACAACACCAAATGGACAAAAAAAAAAGTATTCACTGAAGTTATAGAAAAGAATTTGCCAACTCTGGTAAAGAATTCAATATCCAGTTAAATGAGGCATATAGAGCCCTGAATAGCCATGACCAAAAAAGAACCTCTCTCCTACATATTATAGTCAAAATTCCAGATAGTCAGCACAAAGAAAGAATTCTGAAAGTTATGAGAGAAAAACATCAAGTAATCTATAAAGACAAAACTATCAGGATAGTACCATATTTTTTAACACAAAACTTAAAGTCCAGAAGAGTTTTAAGTAAAGTTTTTCAATTATTAAAACAACTTCCAATCCAGATTGCTTTATCAAACAAAATTATCCTTCAAAATTCATGGCAAAATAAAGACTTTGTTCAACAAAAATAAATTAAAGAAATTAATGATACCACACTAGCATTGCATAAAATACTTAAAGGAAACCTAGACAGAGACAATGAAGCCAACATTATCAAAGAACCCAAGAGAATCAAGAAATCTGGGGCTGGCCAAATAGCTCAGCAGATTAAAGCACCTGCAAGCAGGCTCAGGAGCCGGGTATTCAATCCCTGGGCCTACTGTGCTGGTTCCATCCATGGGGGTGCTGAGTCTGCAATTGAGACTAGGCATGGTGGCACACGCCTGTAATTCCAGCTCTTGGGAGGCTGCAAAGGAGAATCACTATGAATCTGATCTAGTAGTGAGACCCTGAACACCCTGTGGACCCATCCTTAAAATACAAAATAAAATAAAACAACAACAAATCTAATTTGGAAAAAAACTTAATTAAAAGAAAAACTAAAGCAATTAGAACTGGATTCAGTAAATCCCTTTCAATAATAACATTGAAAGCCAGTAGTCTTAACTCTCCAATAGAAAGAAGGCTGGAATATCAGTTCAAAGACAAAACCCAACCTTTTAAAGAGACACAGGTCATTCAAAAAGAAGACCATAGGCTTAAAAGGAATGTATAGAAAGCAATACTCCATGTAATCAAAGCCCAAAAGCAAGTAGCAAGTAGGAATAGCTGTCCTATTTTAAGAAAAAGTAGACTACAAGCCAAAATTGATCAGAAGAAACATAGAAAGCTACTACTTCTTGGTAAAGGGAACAATTCAATAGAAAGAGCTAACAAATACACACACACACACACACACACACACATATATATATATAGTCAGTACACACAAACTCATAAAATAAATACCACTGGACATTAAATGACAAATGGGCACCAATACAATTATAGTGAGAGGTGTCAATACCCCACTCTCACAGACAGATCAACCAGATGAAAAATAATGAAGAAATGTCAGAGTTGAACCACACTATTGAACAGATGGATTTAACAGACATCTACCAAAGATTTTAGCAAATGACAATTCAATACACATATTTTTCAGTAGCACACAGAACTTTCTCAAAATCAACATGTATGTCATGCCATAAAGTATGCTTAAGTATGCCATAATGTATGCAAAGGAATTGAAACAATATCTTGCATCCTATCACATCATCATGTAAACTAGAAATCAAACAGCAAGGAAACCACAGAAACTACACAAAAATATGGAGATTAAATATACACACTTTAATAATTAATATGCTACAGAAGAAATTAGTGAAGAACTTTAAAAATTCCTAGAATCAAATGACAAGGGAAGCACTATATCCCAAAATTTATGGTAACTAATGAAAGCAGTTTTAAGAGCAAAGCTTAGGGGCCAGGGAGATGGCGCAGAGGAATAAACACTTCCCTGGCAAGCACAAGGGCCTGAGTTCAATCCCCAGTTCTGGGGGAAAAAAAGCAAAGCTTATGTCTGTGAATACCCACATTGTAAACTAAAGCAATCCCAAATAAATAATGATGCATTTTAGGATCCTAGAAGAACATGACCAATCTAAATCCAAAGCTTGTACCAGGCAAAATATTATAAAGATCAGAGAAAAAATAATGTAATTGGGACTAAAATGGTTGCAAAGAATCAATAAATCAAAATGTTTGTTTTTTGAAAAGATAAACAAGATTGTTAAGTTCTTAGTCAAAATTACTTAAAGAAAAAAGAAGACCCAAAGCAATAATAAAAATAAAAAAACAGAGAGCCAGAGAGATAGCTCAGTGGAATAAGTGCTTGCCAGGCAAGCTCAAGGTTCTGAATTTGATCCCTGGTACCACCAAAAAGAAAATAACAACAGATATCCTAGACATTCCGAGAATTTAAGACACTATTTTTAAAATTTATATTCCAATCAACTGGAGAATCTAGGATAAATTGCTAAATTATTAGACCTACATGAATTACCAAAACGAAACCAAGAAGATATGAAAATCCTGAGCAGAAAATATACCACTAACAGGAAATGGAATACAGGCTGTAACAAAAACCCTACCAAATAAGAAAATCCCAGGACTGATTAATTCACTGCTAAATTTTACCAGAATTTCAGGGAAGAACTAACTCCAACACTCCACAAACTCTTCATAAATTTGGAAGGGAAGGAACACTGCTGAATTCATTCTTTTTTTTTTTTTTATTGGGGAACCGGGGATTGAACTCAGGCCCTTGCACTTGCCTGACAAGCCCTTACTCTACTGAGCTATCTCCCCAGCCATGAGCTCATTCCTTGAGTCTAACTTTACCCTGATACTAAAACAAGACAAGGATTCGAGAAAGAAAACTGCAAGCTAATTTCTTTTTTTTATTTTACTTTTGTTTTATTGAAGTAGAAATATCAATGAGACAGTTTTAAGATACCTTAACAAGATGGATTTCATAAATTAATACATTGCAAACTGTTTTCATAATGTTTTGGTATCATAAAAGGTGTATACATGATATTATACTTACAGACATGTCTCTTATCAGTAAATTAAGAGACTGTAGCTGTTTGCGTATCTTAATTTTTATACCTGAATTAGATCAAAGTTCAATAATTAATACTTTCTACCTTGTTATTTTCCTAGTGGTTGTCCATAGTTGTCCAAATAAAATAACAAGCTAATTTCTTTAATGAACATACATGCTAAAATCCTCCAAAAGAACCTTAAAAATAGAATGCAGTAAATCATTTAAAATAACATACATGTCTATTAAAATACATTTTTCTAACACATATCTCTGACTTTTTTGAAACTGTAGTTACCATTCCAAAGAAAGAAATGTGTTGATCTCTTTCTAAAGGAGTATGCTTCATCTTTCTCTCTCCAGATTTCTCAGAGGATGCACTTCTGTGCCCCTCTCAATAGTGATCTCTTGTTATCCCGTGAAAGGGGAGAGGTTAATGTGAGTAGTGGTAGACTAACCTGGATATGTTTAGCACTGAGTAGGGCCACTATGCCTCTGATATAAGAGTGATACATTGCCTCTTGCAACCTGCTTCATGTGAATCTATCTCCTATGTGCTAAGGCCACTGAATAAGGCTCTGCCATTGGCTTTTCTCTCTGACAAGGAGTCAGGCACATGGGTTTTTCTAGTTCTTGACCATTTTTTCTCTATGCAGAAGGAATACCAAGCAGGATTTCCCTGTAGTGGGACACTTGCATTGCCTATTACATTTTGTCCAACCTATATGTCCTAGTACAGTGAGGAGAAGTAAGGCAGCGCCAGGTGGAAGTTAAGTCCAAGATGATGGGTGAAAATGAACTGACACTGTTTCTCCAAGAGATACAATCAGTCACTTAGCAATGTGAGGTGTCTTGAGATAGACTGCATGCAAACAAGAGGTGACCCAGAATAACCCATGAAAGGAAAGAATGTATCTGCTAATTAACCTCTGCCTTCTGTTTTCCATAGGTTGAAGCTTATCGCATGTAGAATTAACTCATATACCTTTCTGTTGCTTCACCTGAGCTTTCTGATAGTCACTGGAAAAAAACATACCACACAGCTGGGTGTTTTGTTTGAGTTGGTAAGTGGTGAGACAAACCTTGGGCCTCAGCCTGAAGAACAACTCACATAGACCCACGTAGAGAGGATTGCTGTAGCAAAGCAAATAGCAGTAGGTCCAGGAGGCAAAAAGGCTGACAGAGCCCAGGAAGAAAGAGAAGATGGCTTGATATACAACAGGCTTGGATACAATATTAACTAAAGCCAAGGAGGGAGAACTACATCTCTATTTCTAAAATCATAAAATTTAAGATACAATATCTTAGAAAGCTGCCATGATATGACAATCCCAAATCATGGAAGGGCATGGACAGTTGTACCACCTGAAAACCCTGACTTAGTGCTCTTCCAAAGGCCAGCATCAGCTTCCACTGAGAAGAGTGAATGGGCTAACATGGCCTGCAGGTTAGAGAACCTCCAGTTAACTGCTTATATACCTACATTAAAACATTGCATGATATTCCATAATTAGGTACAATTTTAGGTCAACTTAAATACAGACAGACAGACAGACATGCAAAATACCCAGAAATGTAAGTGCTTTAAGTGAGAAAGCTTCAATGAGGAAGTAATATTTTATTAAGGCATACATTCATACAGCTCATATTTATTAAGTGTCTCTTCCAGGCACCTATTAAGAGCTGATTGTAAGAGGCACACCTGCTGATCTTAAGAGACTTGTATAGTAGAACTGAAATTAAATGAGTACTATTTGAATTATTTTACATACTTCCTAACTATTCTTTATAGGAGTCATATGAGAGTAAAGCATCCATACTACAAATTTGAGAAAAATAATACTCATTTCTCTCTGTGTATTTTTCCAGAACAATTCTTGAAGGTAATTTTAGGTAGAATTCATTGTGATTACACTTTAAAGTTATCCAATATTGAGGGTACAGAAGAGGGTAAAACTGGCTTATAAGAAATGCTATTGTCTCTGATCCAAATCAAAAGTATCAGGTTCTGAGTAAATGGTCAGGGGCTGGGAATATAGCCCAGAGGCATAAGCACCTTCCTGGAAAGTGGAAGGTCCTGAGTTAGATCCCAGATACAAAAAAAAAGTGGTCAAAGTATGTCTTAATATTTCTGATGAGTTTAACTTTCTTCCTTCCAGTAATGCTTGGTTTGTATAAGGGCACAGGTTTCTAGCACCATCTTACACTCTCCCAACCCAGAATGAGTAATCTGAAACTCTCAGTGATAACTTTAGGTAACAACTTGAGAGACCCAATAAATCTTTCCAGTTCTATAAAAATAGGAAGACAAGAAAGGAGAGGGGCATTACAGAAATGTCCAAGAATTATGTGAAGAAGTCCTTCTAGAACAATAAAGCTGCACATCTTGCATATCTTTTTCCTATGGAAACTCTGCTCAAAGTGCACTCACACATGAGAAAACACACACACACACACACACACACACACACACACACACACACTAAGCAGAACTTACCAGTTTCACTAGCCAGGGTTAGTTTTGCAATCAATGATAAACCCCAGCAGAACAAGCTTATTCTGAACTGTATTGGAATAATTCAGAGTAACCAAAACAAATGGCCACACTAGTCCTCAGAATGTAAATACACATGTCTGTTGTTGAGCCAAGCAGAATCTCCAGGAAGTGAGGCTTGAGAGGAATATTTTGAAGGTTCTTCAATAGTGAAGAATGAAACAATTTCTTTAATGTTTAAGCTCAATAATTGCTGAGCACCTTTATGTCCCGTCCTAGAGGCAGGATAAAAGGAAACACAGAATCCAGTCCTTACCTTTGATGAGGAAAATAAAAAAGCTTTTTTCTCTGTGCCCTTCTTTGGCCATAACATTTCAACAGTCTCATACAGTCTCAGACAAGTGGTAAACAGAAGCTTTTTTTTCACTCCCCTCTTCATAAGACCAAATACAGATAAAAATCTGACATCCCTTAATCTTCTATCAAATGGTATAAATGTCACTGAACAGAAGTGGACCTTCCATTTACACTTGACCTTCTTGAAATAGCGTGCCTGGAGGAGCTGTGGACCTTCCTCCTAGTTCCTTATTACATATAAGCACCCCAGAGTAGCACTTCCCTGATCTACAAAAGAAAGCTGCAGTTTTCTCTTTGCTCACCTTTTATGTGAAAATTTAACAGTAGAAAGAGTTGAAAGGTCGATATAGGCCTTAGTTCAAATCTCAGGTCCTCATGGGTGTTTCTGTTACTGCCATCAGAAGAATAATCCATCACTAAACTTGTCAATCATTCAAGGGCAATGAGAGACAGATGAAGCAGATCTAAACTCACTATACACTTGGAGCTTCCCAGTAGAGCCCAGCAAAGGCACTTCAACCAACATCCAGAACATATGGAAACTAAATGCTCTTTATCATTTTTCTTTGGGATTTTTATAGATGTTTGCAACAATAGTTAATTGATACAGAAATGGGAGATTACAAAAAGCTAAAAGGCAGGACTCTCAGTTTCAGTTGTTGGGATTAGATGGCAAACTCACCAAATCAAACGCTTACAAATTCAGACAATGCAAATCTGTAAATAGAGGATAACATGATTTGTCCTCACTCAGAAGCTGTTTGTGACAGTTAGATTTCTCAGTACATTCAAAGTATGTGAAGCTATACCTGGAACACAATGAAAACTCAATAAATGTTTTCCAGTGTTATTTTGTGTAACGATAAGGATATTATATTTTTCTACATGAGTACAAATTTTAGAATCAACTTTCAAGCCAAAGTTCCCTGCAGGGATTTTGATTTAGACTACATTAAAATTACATATCAAGTCAGGGTGAATTGGCATCTTAATATTGAGTCTCTCAATCCACGGATATGATGTATCTCTCCATTTATTCAGTTCTTCAGTTTCTTTCAGTAGTGCTTTCTACTTTTTGGCATTAAAATGTTAATATATTTTGTTCTAAATGACCATAAGTATTCTGTACTTTTTATAGCATAAATGATATTTCAATTTCCAATAATTCATTACTAGGATAGTATCCTTTGATCTTGTACTATACAATCTTACTAAACCAACGTCTACTTTTAACAGCTTTTTTGCACATTATCCTGCACATTATACGCAGATTATCATTTCATCTGATTTTAGGGATAATTTTACTTCTTCCCATTTATTTTATTTTCTTTCATGCTGACTAGGATCTACAGTACAATAATGAGTAGAAATGGTCACAGAAGATGTATTTACATTGTTCTTGACATGAGAAAGCATAGTTTCTGGTCATTCAGTTAGATTTTCCATAGATAATCCTTGTCAGGTTGAATGAATTTCCTTAAATCAAAAATGAGTGTTGTATTTTGTCAAAATAAGGTTGCATCTAATGAAATAGTCCATTTATTTATTTTGATCTGTTCATTTAGTAAGTTCCATTGATTGAATTTCAAATGTTTAGCCAACCATGCAGAGCTAGGCTAAATCCCACTCCTTCATTGCACAATGTCATTTTCATATCTTCTTGATTTTGATTTGCTAACATTTTGCCAAGGATTAGTATTTGTGTGTGATTCACAGTGATTACATTCAACTTGGACAGCTGACAATACACACATTGCCTCTTGATCATTTGAGCTCCCGTCTCCCACCCCTTCTTCTCCTTCCCCAAATCCCTTCACATCTCTACCGAAACCACCTCCCTATTTTTTTAAAATGGCTCTTTCATTTTTCTCTTCAAATTATTTATATCTTAGGCCTGTCATATTAGATGAACCACGTGATGTTTAGCCTTTTGTGACTGACTTGTTTCACTTAGTATTATGGTCTCAAGATCCATCCATTTTCCTCCAAATTAATCCACACTTTCCTTGTTATGTCTTTATGTGGTTTTAGTATCTAGGCAATGCTGATTTAACCAAATAGTTTGAAAAAAGTCTTCATCTTGTATTGATAAATACAAGATGAAAAGATTTTGTGTAGGAATGATACTGCTTTTTTAAAATATTTGGAAAGAAAGAAAAAAATATGTATATTTGTATATACACAGGATAGCTTGGATAATTGTAATGCTGATTTCTGATGTTCTATTGAAAGAAGCAGTTAATGCTTAAACTTTTTTCTCTCTGATTTTAAAGTTTTATAATTTTTGAGCAATTTTTCATACTTAAATCTGATAATCTAAACAACTAATTGAAGAGAAAAAATATGCAATGTAATAACCATTGTTGAATTACTTACATTTTTGTTGAGTGAAATTCTGTGTCATTTTTAATGTTCTTTTACTATTTTCATTCTTTTACAAAATAAAAATAAAAAGTTTGAATTTATGAATACTTTGTGGAGAAAGAGGTTTTTCACCAAAAATCTATGAAAGCAATTTCTTTAGCAGCTATAAGATGACTCCAATCATGTATTTCTTCTTGAATGAATTTTTGTTAATTTGTTCTTTGGAAAATTTTTCACCCCTATTTAAAAAATTTATACCAATAAACTTGACCAAATTGTTCCCTTATCATCCTCTCAATGTCTGTATGATCTTTAGCAATATCACCTCTCTTATTCCTGATCTGTCTGTCTCTGTCTCTATCTCTGTCTCTGTCTCTGTCTCTCTCTCCTTCCCTTCCTCCCTCTTTCTCTTCCTCCCTCCCTGACCACTCTGGTTAGAAGATTATACATTTTATTAATTTTAAATTTTTTGTATTAGTACATGTTTATAGTACATAATGATTATATTCATTGTTGGAACTGGTACACCTGTATAACACATTTTAATTCTTTTTTCCCTTCCCCTTCACCTTTTTTGTTCCTTTGCTAGATTCATTTATTTATTCTGTAAGTCCTTACAAGGTTAGTTATCATATGTATAGATTAACAGGCAGACTAACAGGCCAAAAACCATATATATCACATAAGATAATTATACTGAATCAAGGCACCAGTTTTTCTAAGAATAATTTTAATGTCATTGATTTTCTCTTTGTCTACTTCATCAATTTTTCATCTTGTTTGCATTTCCTTGCTTCTGCTTGACTTGGGTTTAATTTACTCTTGTACTAATTTCTTAAGGTAGATATGTGGCCCATTATGTTGAAGAATTTTTACCTCATATGTATATACATGTATTATAATATATCTATATTATGTATATATTATTCTAATACAGTATAATGATATACTTCAGTACTATAAACTTTCCTTTACGCACTATAACATTTGCATTCAATATTTTTTTGTGATGAAAATTGAACACAGGGCCTCGTGCATACTAGGCAAGTGCTCTAGCTACATAAGCGACATTCCCAGCCATTTTTTTTAGATTTATTGGGAGACAAGGTCTTATTAAGTTGCCCAGGCTGGATGATCCTCCTGCCATACCCTCCCAAACAGGTAGGGTTAGGAGGAATGCATTACAACACCTGGCATCACACAACTTTGATACATTAAGTCCCACATACTTTCTAATTACCCTGTGGTTTTTCTTTGAATGATAGTGTTTGTTAATTGCAACTTGAATCCTGCATCTACTTCTCACATGTTCATAATGCATATGGCAATGGGGTGTTTTATTTGTGTCCTCAACCTAGTTACCTACTAGGATTTTACCTTAAGCTGAGGTCTGATGGTGAAGGAATAGCTTTTTAAGTGCCAAAGATGAGTGGATCCTATAGACTTCATACATATGAAGCTGCTAACTTACAAATTTTTTTCTCAATTCTACTCTTTTATGTATTTTAGTAAAGGGACTTCAGTGTCTCACTACACAGATCAGACTCATAGGGATCCTCCTGCTTTGAGCCTCCCATGCACTGGGATTACAGGCGTGCACCACCACACCCAGTCTCAGTTGACTCTCAGTGCACCCCGCGGACACAGCCAGAACCCCAGGAATTGAAACCCTGTCCCTACATCTGTATAAGCAGGTGCTTTAATCTGCTGAGCTATTTGGCAGGCCCATGAATTCTACTCTCTGAGGCATCAGTTCAGCATACTTGAAGAGGAGATATAGGAATCTGCACTTTAAAATACCATTTAATAACAAGTCCCTGAGGGACTACATGTTCAGCTATTTTTGATAATTCATATTAGTATATAAAGAAAGCATTTTCAGCAAAGCCTGGACTAGTGATTCAAGATAAGTATCTAGGGTACAGAATTTAAGGAGGTGCTCACCTTCAGAGTCTCAGGCACACTTGTCCATGCCTGAGAATTAGTGTCATCTTCAATTTTGTGCCCTTGACAGCTCTCTTGTCTCACTCTATTACCAGCCCTGGTCTTCACCATTGAAAGAAAGAAAGAAAGAAAGAAAGAAAGAAAGAAAGAAAGAAAGAAAGAAAGAAAGAAAGAAAGAAAGAAAGAAAGAAAGAAAGAAAGAAAGAGCCGGGCGTGGTGGCGCATGCCTGTAATCCCAGCACTCGGGAGGCTGAGGCAGGAGGATTGTTGTGAGTTCGAGACCAGCCTGAGCTACAAAGTGAGCTTAAGGCCAGCCTCAACTGCATAGTAAGACCCTGTCTCAAAAAGACCAAAAAAAAAAAAAAAAGAAAGAACGAAAGAAAGAAAGAGGAAGGAAGGAGGGAAGGAAAGAAAGAAAGAAAAAGAAGAAAGAGAAAGAAGAAAGAGAGAGAAAGAAAGAAAGAA
>PVKA01039522.1:0-19443 GCA_004027165.1 Ctenomys sociabilis
CAAGAGCTTCCCGTGCGAATATATGTTTGTTCATGAACTCTTTACCTACCCCTATGTCTTCAAGAGTTCCTCCTACTTTCTCTTCCAGGAGATTGAGTGTTTCTGTTTTAACGTTTAGATCTTTAATCCATTTTGACTTTAACTTAGTGCATGGTGATAGAGCTGGGTCAACTTTTAGTTTTCGGCATGTAGAAAGCCACGTTTTCCAGCACCAATTGTTAAAGAGGCTATCTTTCTTCCAGTGAGCTTGTGTAGCCCCTTTGTCAAAGATAAGATGGCTGAGTGTTTTCGTAGATGCCTCTGCATCTTCTAATCTATTCCACTGATCCTCAGGTCTATTTTGTTGCCAATACCATGTTGATTTTATCCCAGTGGCTTTGTAGTATAATTTCAAATCAGGAATTGTGATGCCTCCTGCCTTGTCTTGATTGACCAAGATTGACTTAGCTATTCTAGGTCATTTGTGGTTCCAAATAAATTTTAGGATTGATTTCTCTATATCTGGGAGGTATGTTGGTGGCAGTTTGATAGGGATTGCATTAAATCTGTACAGCAATTTTGGGAGTATGGCCATCTTCATGATGTTGGTTCTTCCTATCCAGGAGCATGGAATATCTTTCGATTTTCTGAAATCCTCTATAATCTCTTTTCTTAGGGTGTTGTAATTTTCCGTGAAAAGATCTTTGACTTCCTTGGTTAAGTGAATCCCAAGGTATTTCATTTTCCGCGGTGCTATTGTGAAAGGTATTGTTTCTATAGTTTCCCTTTCAGTGTGTTCGTTATCTGTATAGAGGACTGCTATTGACTTCTGTGTATTGATTTTGTATTCTGCTATGCTACTGAATTTCCCTATCAGTTCTAGTACTTTCTTGGTGGAATTATTGGGGTCTTCCAAGTAAAGTATCATGTCATCTGCAAATAGTGATAATTTAACTTCTTCTTTTCCTATTCTTATTCCCTTTATTTCTCCCTCTTTTCTAATGGCTGTTGCTAAGGATTCCAAGACTATATTCAGTAGGAGGGGTGATAGAGGACATCCTTGTCTTGTACCTGATTTAAGAGTAAAAAATTTCAGTTTTTCCCCATTTAGGATTATATGAGCTTTTGGGTGGTCATAGATGGCTTTTATCAAGCTAAGATAGAGTCCATCTATTCCAATTTTCTGTAGGACCTTGAAGATGAATGAGTGTTGGACTTTGTCAAAGGCTTTCTCTGCATCAATTGAGATGATCTTGTGGTTTTAAGATTTCAGTCTATTAATATAGTGTATTACATTTATAGATTTTCAAATATTGAACCATCCTTGCATTCCTGGGAAGAATCCTACCTGGTCATGGTGTATGATCTTCTTGATGATTTGCTGTATTCTATTTGCCAGGATTTTGTTCAGTATTTTTGCATCTATGTTCATGAGGGAGATTGGCCTGTAGTTCTCCTTTTTGGTTGTGTCTTTCCCTGGTTTTGGAATGAGTATTATACTTGCCTGCAGAAATGATTTTTGGAGGACTTTTTCCTTTTCAACTTCGTGGAAGAGTTTGTGGAGTGTGGGGATTTTATCTTCCATAAATTTCTTGTAGAATTCAGCTGTGAATCCATCAGGCCCTGGACTTTTCTTTGTCGCTAGGCTTTTTATCATGTTTCATATTTCGTTGACTGTTATCGGCTTATTGAGAGTTATAATAACTTCTTGATTCAATTTTGGTAATTTGTACCTTTCGAGGAATCTGTCCATTTCTTCTGTGTCTTCTATTCTGTGAGCATAAAGATTCTCGAAGTAACTATTGATAATCTTCTGAATTTCCACTGGGTCTGTGGTGATTTCACCCTTTTCATTCCTTAGTAGTTGAATTTTCTCTTGCCTCTTTTTGATGAGGTGGGCTAGAGGCTTATCAACTTTATTTAGTTTTTCAAAGAACCAACTTTTTGATTTGTGGATTCTTTGAACTGTTTTCTTCATCTCAATTGAATTAATTTCTGCTCTAATCTTCATGGTTTCTTCCCATCTCTGTGACTGGGTTTCATTTGCTCTTCTTTTTTTAGTTGTTGGAGGTGCAACATTAGGGTGCTAATTTGTTCCCATTCTGTTTTCCTAATGTGTGAGTTCATAGCTCTGATTTTCCCTCTAAGAACTGCTTTCATCGCATCCCATAAATTCCGATAAGTTGTGCTTGAATTTTCATTGAATTGTAGATATTGTTGAATTTCTTGTTTAATTTCTTCTGTGACCCATTGATTGCTGAGTAAGGTATTGTTTAATTTCCATGAATTTAGTGGGTTTTTTGTCGTTTCCTTTGTCATTTATTTTCAGTTTCATTGCACTGTGGTCAGACGATATGCATGGGATAATTTCTGTTTTCTTGCATATACATACACATGACCTCTGGAGTACTATATGGTCTTTTGGAAAATGACCCGTGTGCAGCTGAAAAAAATGTGTATTCAGCTGTGGTTGGGTGGAACAGTTTGTATATGTCCATCAGGTCCATTTGTTCTTAGCTCTGGTTCAGTTCTGCTACTTCCTTGCTAATTTTTTGTCTGGTTGATCTTTTTTTTTTGAGATAAGGTTGTGTTAAGGTCTCTTGTTAAGATTGTGTTCTTAGACATTAAGTTTTTCCATGTCCGTTAAGGTTTGTCTTACATAGTTGGGTGCTCCTGTGTTTGATGCCTAGATATTTATGAATGTTATCTCTTCCTCTTGAATTTTTCCCCTGACCCGTATATAGTGGCCTTCTTTGTGTTGTTTGATCATTCTTGGTTTGAAGTTGAGACTGTCTGAGAACAGCATTGCTACTCCTCCTTTTTTCTGAGGTGCTGGGGCATGTAGTATTGTTTTCCATTCTTTGAGTTTGAGACTATGAATGTCCCTCTGAGTTAGTGTGTTTCTTGAATAAGCATATTGCTGGATTTTGTTTACTAATCCACTGTGCAGTCCATTTGTCTTAATTGGAGAATTGAGTCTGTTTACATTGATGGTTATAATTGAAATGTGCTGACTTGTGTTTGTATTGATATTTACCTGGTGTCGTTTACTCCTTTTTATCCTGTGTTTAATTGTCTGTTCTGTTTAGTGGGTTCCTTTCATTCTCATTCATGGAGTTCTGGTCATTGTGGTCTGTAAAGGGATGGCTTTGTCATCATGAAATTCTTTAATTGTTCTTTGTCATGGAAATATTTTACTTCTCCATCAAACCTGAAAGAGAGTTTTGCAGGGTATAATAGTCTGGGCTGGAATTTGTTTTCGTGTAGGACTTGAAGAACTCTGCTTCATGCTCTCCTTGCCTTCATGGTTTGTGTGGAGAAGTAAGTTGTAATTCTGATGGGTTTTCCTTTGAATATGAGCTGCTTCTTCTCTCTAGCAGCTTTAAGTATAGTATTTGTGTATTGAATTTCTGGGATCTTAACTATTTTATGTCTTGGTGTGTTTCTACTTGGGTTGAGGTTATGTGGTGTTCTGTATGCTTCGGTGACCTGAATGTTAGATTGTTTCCTCATATTTGGGAAGTTTTCTGTGATTCCTTCTCCCCAAATTCTTTTTATGTGATTTGTATTGACTCCTTTTTCGTTGATACCAGTTATTCTCTCAGTGTTCATCCTAGCATCATCTTGCAGTTGATGTATTATTTTTCCTTCATTCTCATTGTTTATAAGAGATCCTTTCTCTTCTTTTCACTGGCCGCACTGGAATCTTCAAGATCTGAAACTCTGCCTTCGCTTTCAGTTAAACGGTTTTGTAGACTCATGATTGATATTTTTAGTTCTACTATATCGCTTTGACTGTGTTTCATGCATTCTATTTCTTTTCTGTATTGCTCATTCAAAGAATCCATCATATTTCCGATCGCCTCAATTTTTTTCATCCATATCTTCTTCAGAGTTAGTTATTAATTCTTTTTCTGCTGTGTTTCTTCCAAGTTGGGTTTCCTCTATATATTTCTGGACTTGTTTCTGTATTTCAGATGCTATGATTTCAAAGAATTTTTTTTTCCAAAGAATTCTTATTTGATTTCAGAAATTATTTCTGCTTTGAGTTCCTCATGACCTTTCTGTTGTGTCTTTGCTTCAGATGCTGTTAATTCATGCATTTCAACTGGAATAGTGCTCTCTGCACTTGTTCTGTGTGAGCATTGTTTTTCTGCCCAATGTTTCTGGAATTGATTCTTTATTTCAGATACTATGTATTCAGATATTTCTTTTTTAACTTGGGGAATCACTTCTCATTTTATTTCCTCTATACCTTTGTGCTGTTGTTCCTTTGCTGCTGTGTCTGTTAATTCACTCATTACAGCTGAGCTAGTGTCCTCTGCCCTTACTGGTGGACTTGAGTTCTGGGATGCGTTTTTCCCCTTGTCTTTGTCATTTTGTATAGCACTAACCTTTGACCTTAGCTTGTTATCAGATTCAGGTGCCAGTCTATTAAGTTTGAGAGTATCCAGGTATGCCTATCCTGGATGTAGCTGTTGTGTTCAGTTCCTTTTTACTGTAGCTCCTGTGGTTCCCCTCTGTTGGTTACCTGTTCGGGTTAGCATGAACTGAATTGGGATGCAGAGCAAATAATGAAAATTACCACTGTCTTGGATGGCTTTGGGGCAAGCTTCTGGAAAATTGCGGGAGACAGCCCTCTTGTGTCAGGCAGGTTGCTCTCTACGTGGGTGGGCCTGGGCTTTGGTGGGTCTTCTAGGCTCCTGGAAGGATAGTGTATGATCTTATCCACTGGGTAGTCTATACTGGGTCAGCTAGCCTGTGCTGGGTCTGGGTCTAAAGGCCGGAACCCGAGAAGGCTGGGAAAGTCCCAGCCGTGCAGTGGGCCTGCAGCCCTCACTCACAGGCCAGGCTGTGCTGGGTTTTGGGCCATGGGTTGGGACTGAGGATTGCTGAGAAATGTGCCTCCGGCATGGCAGGCTTGCAGTTCTCACTCTAGGCCGACCTGCACTGGGTCTGGGGCCATGGGGTGGGACCGGCAGTCGCTGGGAAATGTTTCTGTGGCACGGTGGGCCTGAAGCTCTCATAGCCGAGCTTTGCTCAGGCTTGGGCCATGGGGGGTGGTGGGGCGGGTAATCCCTGTGAAATGTCTCTCCTGCATGGTGGGCCTGGAGTTCTACACTCTCTGAACTTTGATGCCCAGGGAGTCGGGGAAATTCCCACTTGCTCAGCAGGCTTTAGGGCAGGGGATCCAGGGAGGTGCTGGTGAGTGGGTCCTGAGGTTTCAGGCCAGTCACTGGCTTGGAGGGCTTGGGGGCATGGATCCGGTTAGCACGTGTGGGAGGAAGCCGAAGGCTGTCCTTCAGACTCACCACACACTCACTGATCTGAGAAGCCTGGTGATTCGTGCAAATTTCCACTCACTGGGAGTACTTGTGGCAGGATCCAGGAGGCTGCTGGAGTCAGCCACTGTCTCAGGCCGGTGTCTCGGGCTTGGCGGTGTGGGCAGGATCCAGGAATATGGCAGAGTAGGCTTCCTTGTCTCACTTGCTGGGTGGGTGTGGGTGGGATGGAGAAAGATGGCAGAGTCAGCTGCGCTGTCTTGGCCAGTCAATGGGGCTGGGTGGCATGGTCAGGATTGAGGAGGCTGCTAGCGTCGGCCGGTCTCTGGGGCTGCGCGGCATGGGTGGAATCGAGGAGGCTGCTGGAGTCCGAAGATACTTTTCTTGGAATAAGAATATGAACATTGTAAAAATGATTTTAAATTAGGTTTCAACATTTTGGAGGTATGAGAGAACTGAAGGTAAGTGAAGACCTGTGGATTTGCACTAAAGAAGAAACCAGAGGGGTTTATCTTTTCTTCTTTCATTTATTGAGAAAATCATGGATTTTGGATTCTCTGGCTGGTGTTGCATGGGGAGTGAAATTAATATGGGATGTGAAATATAATAAAAACTACAATGAATATTTACATTAAAAATATACCAGAGTAAAAGATACATCATCTTTAATCACCCTCAGGTTACTCCTGCTTTGCTTCGAGCACACTCATTTCGTTGTTCTTACCATTTCCTGAAGCAGACATTACCTGCTGCAAGGCTGGGTGAGTAAGGTGGATGAGGAAGCACAGCAATGTTTTATGAGCCCGTCTTTCATTGACTGGCACTTAGCAACAGCATTCAGCATGTTTTTGATCACACTTTGAAAAGATATTCATGAAAGAAGACTTCTAGAACTGCTTCAGAAAGTGGCAAGAATGGCAGAATAACTGTGTGTGAAGTGAGGGAGAGTTGTTCAAGGGGGATTAATGGCAATGTCTTCTATTGTAATAATTTTTAAAATTTAAACATTCATCATATATTTTAGACTCCCCTTGTCTAGGAAGCTGGCAGACCTTAAGACAAGGTCATGGAGCAAATAGGAGCCGGAGAGACTTTCAGTGGTTTTTCAGCTAAGTCCCATGTCCCTCAGCAGCAGCTGGTCTTCAGCCTCCTGGAAAGGGCAGCGGAGTGTGACTAGCATGACGAAGGCTTTGATCACCGCTTAGTTAACCCACATGTAGACTGAGTACTCAGGAAAGCTCAGCTCCAGAGGCAGCACCTATCAAGACATTCTTCTGAAGAGTTAAATTTCAAATGGGTTGCAACAGTTATATAGCTACCTTTTCTTGAGAGAATTTTTGTAACTGTGGTTCTGGTCTAAGATAGGAAATAGAAAACTACTTGTCAGGCTTATCCTCCTGGATCTACTCCAAATGTTCCATTATAACGTTAGTTCACCTGTAATAAAGGGGTGCACTAATCAGGATGCACCTTGTACAATACCAAAACGTTATGAAAATAGTTTGTAATGTATTAATTCATCGGATGTGTATGGTTAAGGTGTCTTGAAACTGTCTGATTGACATTTGTATTTTAATAAAATAAAAATAAATGAAAAAAAAATAAACATGAAGGCTGACACAGAAAAAAAAATAAAAGCATTCTTTGAACTCTGAAAAAAAAAAAAAAGACAGTGGCATCAGGGCATAAGAGACTTGCCTTCTCTGACTGTCTGCTGGTAACAGTGACAGCTGGAGAGTGGTCTACTCTGGAAACACACAGGCTTAAGTCATGCCAGTCGTGAGCTCCATTAGCTCAGGTTTTTTTAGGTTGACTCAAGGTTTTTCATTTTTTGAAAGGGCAGTGTGTCTAATTTTGCATCTGTACCAACTACAGTTTTGATGCTTGTTATTTTTACTTTATGAGTTTAAGATTCAGCGTTTTTGGAGCTTTTGACCCTCTTATACATCTATCTGTATAACTAGGGCCCTGGAGTCTTGGTTATATAACCTCTGACTTGAGGACAATTAGCACATTTTATCTCCTCATCCTTTTAGATGCAAAATGTATTGTAGAACTCATTTAACATAGCTCATATTAAATTCTGTTGTGCACTCATTTTAATGATAGCCCATGTGTCATGGAACCAGTGCCTAGCATGAGTACCCTTTACTGTATTCAAGATGCTATGCTTTACTTAGAAAGGTCATGCTCCTCTGGGCTGTATTTCAGGTAAGATTCGGTACACTCAGAGTCATGTGTCTGTACATTGTGTTGAACTGCAGTACCTGTGATTTTTGTGATTCTTTCCTGGCTTTGTATTCATAAGAAGGGGAGAAAGGTTGAAGTCTACTTAGTCAGACATATCCACCATAAACACAATTTCTTCTAAATTTGGAGACTGTTACACATTTAGTCAAATGTGTGTTAGTTTTAGGTGAATGGTTTTGCCCTAAAATATGGATTAGGGCTTTATTCTATGCCTTGTCCTAGTGTTTTTACCTTAGGTCAAATGTGCTATTAGTTTTGAAGTATTTTTGAATGCCTGCTTTTCACTGTAGTCTGTGCATGTGTTGAACTTGCTGTACACCTGGGGTTTCAGACTCATATGATATTCAATAGTCTTAAAACTCTGTAGCTGCCAGTTATGAATTTTTCAGAGAGAGGCTTTTGAATAAAGTGACTTCCTTGCTCAGCTGGGAAATTTCTAGCCCTTTCCTAGTCCCATCTTGGCACAGGCGCTTCGGATATTTCTCTTTACTTCCTGGTTATATTGTAAAGTTATTGCGCAAAGATTACCTGACATTTCTCCTAACAATTAAACCCTTATGCTGCCAGTTGCTTTATAGTTCCATAGATTTTCATCTCAGTGAATGCCTCAGAAAGGGGAGGACACAGAGGCTTGTGACTGGTAAATTTCTGAGCTTATCTAACTGCAGATGGGCACACTGTACTCAGAGAGGTTAAGATCTCAGCTGCAGATCAGACAGTGACAGATAGGGGACCTGGTCTCTTTCGGCATTGTGTGTGTTCTTTCTTGTCAGTACTAGACAGAACTTATCAGAGTTGTATTTTACTGGTTCCTTTTTATCATTTTCTCCCCTCTTTACATTTTCTTGAGCTGTTCCTTTTCAATGAACAATGAAACTGATTAATTTAAACTTTTTCTTTTTTTTTAATAATTGCATTTAAGAATATAAAATATATTTACATACTATTTTAACCAGCTTTGGTAACTTTTGATATGTTAATCATCATTTAAAAACAGATTTTATTGTGTACATTGTGATTGTTCTTTGACCCACAGTATACTTAAAAGTATGTTTTAAAATTCTAAAATATAGGTAATTTGGGGTTATCTTTCTGTTATTGATTTCTAATTTAATTACACTATAGTCAGAGATCATGGTCTTTATGCTTCTCATTCTCTGGGATTTATAGCAAATTGCCCTGCACCCTTTTATGTGATCTATTTTTGTAAGTGCTTCATGCTGCTCAAATAGGGTGTGCAGTTTCTAATTGTTGACAATGGCATTTTTATAGAGACATTAGAGCAAGTGTTTTAACTGTGTTCTATATCTTCACTAATTTTTTATTTGTTTAATTAGATACTGAGACATGCATATTAAAATTTCCATTATGATTATGGATTTGCTAATTTTTCGTTGCAATTCTGTGAAATGTGCCTCATGTATTTTGAAGTTAAGCTGTTAGAAAAATAATGCAGGGTTTATACACTGGAGCCAGATTAGTGGAGTTTGAATTGTGGCTCTTCCATGATCTGGCTCTAGACCTTTGGACTGTCACTTACTATCCATGACTCAGTGTTCTCATCTATGAAATGGACTAAACCCATCTATGAAATGGACTATGCCCTGAGAAGATTAAATACTATACACAGGAAAAGCACTTGGATTAGTGTCCGGGGTATAACAAGTGCTCCATAATTGTAATATCATTTATAAATTGCCTGCTGTATTCCTATATAATGAGGATCTATTTTTTAGTGATATATTTTTTGAGGTATTGAGGATTGAACCCAGGCCCCTTGGACTAAGGTACATCCCTACTCTCTTTTAGTTTGAGACAAGGTCTTGCTAAATTACCCAGACTAGGCTCAAACTTGTGACCCTTCCACTTCAACCTTCCAGAGTGCTGAGATTACAGGCCATACCTGGATAATGTGGTCTGTTTTTGATACCTATACAGATACTGAGGTGGTTGGTGGGTTTGTGTCCTTTCAAAATATATATGTTGAAAATTTATACTTAACATGTTAGTATTAAGAGTAGGGCCTTTGAAATATGATTACTGTCCTTATAAAAAAGACTTCAGAAAGCCTTTTATGCTTCCATCATGTAGACATGGAAGCTACCATCTACTAGGGACAGGCCCTCATCAGACACTGAATCTGTTACTGCCTTAGTTTGGACTTGATAATTATTAATAGCAGAACAGTAAGTTTCTTATGATTATCTCTTTCCTTATCTAAGGTATTTTGTTGTAGCAATGTAAACAGATCAAGATAGATTTTGACATCGCTCTCTGTATTTGTAATTCTTAGTCTTCCTTTAATGATATCCCCTATATCAATCAGCTCCCTCTTGCCTTTTTAGTTGAATATGTATAGCATATTGTTTTCTAATTTTCATGTCTTTATGATTCAGGTAACTTTATAGCTAGACTTATAATAATCCAGCCTGAGAATTCCTGTGTTTTAAAACTGAGTGTATTAAATTCAATTAATTTATATTGTAGAAGTTGAAATTTTATTTTACATTTATTTAACATTTTATATTTTCTATTTATTGTGATTTTTCTGTCATATTTTCCTTTAGACTAATAAATTTTTCTACAAGGTTTTTCTTTTTTTGTATTTAATACAGAACATACAGGGTCTCACTACATAGATTGGACTTTCAGTGATTCTCCTGTTTTCAGTGCTGCTCAAGTGCTGGGAATATAGCCCTGTGCCCTCACACCGAGTCTCAATTCCCCACTCAGCATGCCCTGGGGAAGGGGCCAGCACAGCATGCTGGGGATTGAACTCCAGCCTCTGCGCTCTACCTAGGCAGGTGCTTTAGTCCACTGAGCTATCTGGCTGGCCTCCTTAAGGTTTTTTTCTACCTCCAACTATTTTTATAATCTAAATATTCTATTCTTATTATTTTAACCTTATATTTTAATTGCTAACATGTATAGTTGATTAAAATAGTAATTGTAACAGCAATAACCTTATTCTGAAAATTCAAGAATTTTAGAATGTTTTTGCTCAAAGCTTTCCTCTATATCCATGTTTCTTTTGAATACTACATTAGTTCTGCTAAGTCCTCCAAATAAATTGTTGTTGTTATTATTAATTTCACTTTGTTATCGAATGCTGGTGTCACTGCCATATATTTACCATTCTCCTTGCTCATCCTTTCTTTTTGCATCCCAGTCCTACTTGTAGGGTCCAATTTTGTTTTTCATGCATGATTTCTTTTCATGGATTTTCTGTTACAACATGTGTATCTTAACTTCTTCAGCTGTTGTTTGAAAGGAGCTATTGCCTTGTGCTCCTTGAACTGTGCATTTGCTGGGATGGTTGTTTATTTGTATTTAGTCCTTTAAAGATATGAACCTATTGCGTTCTGGCTTCTATTATCACTAATAAAAAGTTTGCTGTCCCTTTTGTTCTTACTTAGCCCTCCTCCTTTCCCAGTTCCCTTTCATGGTGTTTCCTTTTGACTTTGACATTCTGTAGTTCCATTATATGTCTCTAGATGTAAGATTTTAAAGGTAAATAATTTTCAGGATTCATTGTTCATGTCTTTCATTAATTCTAGAAGATCTGTGTCATTTCTTTTTTTTTTTTTTTTGTATTTTAGGGAAGGGTCTACAGGGTGTTCAGGGTCTCCCTACTAGATCTGACTCATAGTGATTCACCTGTTTACAGCCTCCTAAGAACTGGATTACAGGTGTGTGCCATCGTGCCCAGTCTCAATTGTTGTCTCAGTGTGCCCCGGGGGCAGGGATGGTACAGCAGGCCCAGGGATTGAATACCCAGCCCCTGAACCTGCTTGCAGGTTCTTTAATCAGGTAAGCTATTTGACGGGCCCTTGTTATCTCTTGATATATTACTTTGATTCTTTCTTCAAAGTTCTACTTGATATCTTTTACCTCTTTCATTAGCTTCCTCATCACTCTTTTCTAATTGAATAACTTAAGTTGTTTTTAAATTTATTATTATCTACTAGAGTGAAATTCTAATTTTAATGACTAATCAAAATTATTAATTTGCTGAGTGTGGTGGTATGTACCTGTCATCTTAGAACCCTGGGAGACTGAGGCAGGAAAATCACAAGTTGGAACTCAGCCTGGGCAACTTAGCAAGACTCTGTCTCAAAATAAAAGTTAAAGAAAGGACTGTGGATGTAGTTCATTGGGAAGGCCCTAGGTATATTTTTGAGTATTGAAAAAATTAACTTCTGGAAATTCATTTCCAATTCTTTTTTCCTAGTTCTCCATTCTTTTACAATTTTATGTCTTCTTTCTCTTTAATCATTTTAAAGATAATTATCAAAAGAGTAAAGATAATTACTCAAAAGAATCTTTTAAGGCTGTTCTTTTTCATGAATTCTGTTTTGTCATATTAAATACATTGTGCAGAGTATGCAGAGTTTTATTTTTTTCTTTTTCTTGTGAATCTGTTGGATGCTGGCTTATGAAAGAGTTATAGTAGACTAGGTTTTAATTTGATTTATCTAGATATCTTGAAGATTTTTTCTTACTTAAGATCTTTAATATTTTTCTATATTTGGAGATTTATGCCCCATTCTAGTCATTATATATTTGGACTTTACATGCTTGTGCGATATAAGGTTTTGTTTTTGTTTCCTTGGGAAGGCTTTTCCTCCTTACTCAAAAATTCTAAATTGAAACAAGATTTTTTATTGCTCTCCTGAGCTAGTTGTGTAGTGTTTCTCTTCCTGTGTCCTCTTTTTTCTTCTCGATGTCTGGTTTTAGGCAGTACTCCTGGGTTTGCTTCATGTCTTCTATGCACTGTCTTATGGTTTAGATCTAGAATGTTCTCCAAAGGCCTCCGGTGTTCAGCGGTGAGGCTGTCTGGAAGGTGAGTGGCTCAGAGTGGTGGTACTATTGCAGATGTGCTGTTAGCAGATGGGCCTGCCTGGGGCGGGTTACTGGGATGTGGCTTGGAAGGCAGTCTCCCTCTATTTCCCTGGGTTCTCCCATTGCTCTCTGCTTCCTGACGATGGTGCCATAAGCACCTTCCTCCTTGGCAGCTCTGCAGCATTCAATGTCTGCTGTGGAGCCTTTAAAATATGCATTAAAACTTTGGAAACTGTGAACCAAAATAAATTTCTCCTCCTTTAAGTTGGAGGAGACCTTGGGTATTGTGTTTCAGTCCCAGGAAACTAAGACAAATTGAAAACCATATTTTCCATTCTTCTGGTTCTAGCAGAACTCATGATCCTCATGTCTTGTGTTTAGTTTGATATGACTCTGGAGTGTAACGGAATTAACACATGGCTTTGTCCTGACCTTTTGGTTTTAGTACCAAAGAATTTCTCTTTGTTTCTTTTAATATAAAATCTTTATTTATTTTTTACTTGTATTTGGCCCATGAAAATCTAGAGTCCAAAAGCAATATGTTACATTGGTGTTATTAATGTAGATCTTGAGATCTCTCTCTCTCTCTCTCTCTCTCTCTCTCTCTCTCTCTCTCTCTCTCTCTCTCTCTCTTTCTCTCTCAATGCCATCTCATAGTTCTGGCTGGTCTTGAACCAGAAGTGATCTTTTTCCATCTCCTAAGTGGCAGAATTACTGGTGTGTTCTACCATAGCTAGGTTATTTATTTAAATCTGTACGATTTCTCATATTATCTGTATAACTGAATGAAGCTAATTATATCCATATGTGGTGGTTGATACATTGTATCAACTTGAAGTCCAGCTGGATCAGCTCAGTGACCCCATGCCCTAGGGCACGGGGCCCCACTCTAGGGTGGGGAGGGCCTGCCCTAGAGTGACTCAGCCCTTAAAGAGTATATTCAGGGAAGGAGGAAGGATTCTGCAGGACTTCCGTAGAGGAGCTGTGCCACTTAGAAGGAGCTCAGATCTTTGCAGCAGCCACTGCCACTTCCTTGGAAGGTCTTTCATTGGCGCGGAGGAAGAGAGAAAGCTTGATAGGAGCTGCAGCTGCTCCCTTTCCCTTGCTCTTTGCCATTTTCTGATGTCATGCACTGCCACTCTCTGCCATGTGCCACTCTGCCCGGGAGCCAGCCAAATATAGACTAAAACCTCCATAAACTGTGAGCTAAATAAACCTTTCCTTTCTTAACTTTGGGTGTCAGGTATTTTGTCCCAGCAACAAGTGAAAAGTAACTGAGACACCATAGAATTAATTTTTAATGGCTGTTAAAACCTGTGATTCTAGCCTGAAGATTTAGCTCAATGGTAGAATGTTTATCTAGCATATATGAGGTCCTTCTTGAGTTCAATTTCTCCATCCAAAATATAAGATTAAACAAAACAAACAATAATGAAAATCCCCTATGATTCTGAAAAAAATATTCAATCATATAGGTAATTATTAGAAAATAAGGTAAACATAAAGTGAAATAGGAAGCCAAACAGCAAGTCTTGTATACTATAAAATATAGTATATAAAATATGTATGTGCTCTATGCATTAGGCATGTTAGCTCACCACCCTTGGTGGACACAGCATAGAAAGGTAACAATGCAAAGGGTTATGGGAAGAGTGCATCCTGGTCAGTGGCCTGAGAAGTTGAATTTTCTAACTTACAAACATGGAAAGTAGCTGATAAATATCTGCCAGGAATCCTTTAATAATGACCTAGTAGTCATTTAACAGAAGCACATTTACTTTTTGAATTCCAGGATGTTCTTACTCTGTTTACTAATGAATGTTTCTTAACATTAACCTAGTAATTTTCTCTTCCAGAACATTCTTCCTAAATTATCATAAATCACAGAAGAGTAAACTTTATGTATTATAATTAAATTATTGACATCTGTGAATTATTGCTGTAAGGAGGTTGGTAAACTTTGGAAGAAACCAGCACAAAGTTGCCACCAGCCTGTGGTCATGCAGCTCCCTGATGGGAGTGGTTCTCTACGGGCACACAGCAAAGGCTGCTGGGAAAGATGCAGCTCTCTGATGGGAGTGGTTCTCTACAGGGAGGCCTGTGGAAATGGACAGAGCAGGTGCCAGGCCCAGGCAGGGCACACAGCAAAGGCTGCGGGGAAAGACATGCTGATCAGAGGCTGCCGGCCTGCCACTGTGGCCCCCAGGAACCCTCAGAATGTGCTGGCCTGAACCTTACATTGGGCCTCATAAAACTGTCTGGTTGTCCTTTTCTGGTCACAAGGCTTCTTATACACATGGTTTGGATGTATTCTCTTCTTAACAACACATGCTACAAAGAGATTTGTAACTTTATTATAGGCAACAGAAAGAATAGTGCACATATTAGTTAATGGATGAGAATTATTTTGAAGTTCTCATTTATATATTTCTTCCACTGAAGTTGTGTTTTAGGCAAAGTCTTGGTGGCTATGCAGAATTAAGAAGTGAATACACCCACGTTTGGCACACATGAGGTTATTTTACAATCTGTTTAATCTTGTTGCATATTCCAAGGGAGGTTACTGCAGGAGTATGTGAGCATATCTGTTTTGCAGAGAAGTTATAAAAAAACCCCTTAGATCTAGAGTTTGGAAGATTGCGAATGTTAGGAATAAAAATAGTTTTAAAGACACCAGTATAATACAACTTACGGGGAAAAATGCTAATTTCATTACAAACTTTATAGAAGTTTTACTTAAGAACAAACTGAAATTGTTCTCCACATTACATTAAAGACTGAAGACCCTATTTTTTTTTTTTTTTTTGTCTTTTTGAGACAGGGTCTCACTATGCAGTTCAGGATGGCCTTAAGCTCACTTTGTAGCTCAGGCTGGTCTCGAACTCACAACAATCCTCCTGCCTCAGCCTCCCGAGTGCTGGGATTACAGGCATGCGCCACCATGCCCGGCTAGGACCCTATTATTTGTATTTCACATAAACTTGCAAAAATTTATGCTTACATCAAGTCAAGTTTACATCAAGTAAAGTTCTACATTTCATTACTTGGTGACAACTTACTCATAACAGACATGCAATCTATGACTTAACAATAAATTGAAATGATTTAAAAATTATGCTAGGAAATCATTAACAGAATTTGGGATCACTTAGTGGGAAGATGAAATTAGGGAATTATTAAAAGTGTTGCTGACAAATTCTCTTTTCCTTTTATTCTTTTATTTACATACTTAATTTATTTCCTTTAATTTCAATTTGCTAATCCTATTTCTTTTCCAGAAGAAAACATGTTAGGGGTCTACATACTTATTTTCATCCATCATTGAGCACTCTCTTTTGTGTACTTCTTTCATATTCCTTAGTTAAGTTTATGTAAATTATATTTGGGAATAAATTATAGTTTTCCCCTTTCCCATTAAGCTAACTTTTTAAATGTTCCACCTGTGTTGCCAAGTTATATCCAGTCTATTGCTGTTAATGCTTTATTTTACTCAGTGAAATGCTTCACTTATTTTATTCTAGTTTTGTAGTGATTGACATTCAAAATTGTCTCCAACTACTTACTACTACAAGGAATTCTGAACCTATGAATTTTTTTTTACAAAAAAACCTAAAAATAGACTCATGATATGTAGACATTTGTGTAGTACAGTGTGATTTGATAGATGTACAATGTGTAGTGATCAAATCAGGAACAAGCATGTCCATTTCCTCATTTACTCTCCCTGTGGTGAGAAACTTTACTCTCCTTATTTATTTACACTGAGATATACCATGATTTGGTATAGACTATAGTTACCCTTCTCTTTTGTAGAATACTAGAACAGATTCTTTCTATTTAAGTGTATTTTTGTAGCTTCTATCTAAACTCTATATCTCTCTGCCTCCTTTTTGGTCTCTAGGAACCACTGTTCTGTTCCTCTATGAGATCATTTTTGTTTTTTAGCTTTCATAAATTAGTGAGAACACTCAAATTTTTTTACCTGTAGTGGCTTATTTCACTTCTCCAGTTTTACATGTGATGCTACAAATGACAGGATTTTGTTATTTTTTTATGGCTAATATTTTGTTTGCATTCACACAATATATGGAATTAACTTTCTCTATGAATCTTTTAATACACACTTTGGTTGATTCCATATCTTTGTTTTTATAAGTAGTGCAGCATTAATCGTGGGGGTGTGATTATCTTTGAGAAAGGGGCCAAACATGTTTATTAGAAGAAAGGTAGCCTTCTTTAATAGATGATGCTGAAGCCACTGGCTTTCCATATATGGAAAGCTTAAAATAGATCCATGCCTATCACCATGAACAAAACTGCGATCCAAATGGATCAAAGATTTAAATATTAAAAAAAAACACTAAATCTTCTAGAAGAGAAAGTAGAAAACTCAAGGATATAGAGGTAGATAAAAAGTTCATGAACAAAAGTGAAACTGCATGGGAAATAACTTCAAAGAATCAACAATTGGGAGCTCATCTTTTTGAAAAGTTTCCATGTGTCAAAAGAAATCACCAACAGAATAAAAGGAAAACTCATGAATTGGGAAACAACTATAGCAAACTGTCCTTCAGTCAAGGACTTCTACACAGAAGATATGTAGAATTAAAAAAATTCAGACCTCCAAAATTCAAAGACTCAATCCAAAAATGGGTATCTGAGATGAATACACACTTCACAAGTGAGGAGTTATAAGTGGTAAATAAATATATGAAAATGTTCAACATCATTGGTTATTCAAGAGATGCAAACTAAAACAATGCTAAGATACCGTCTTATGCTAGAATGAATGGCTATCATTAAGAAGTCAGCCAGTAACAAATGATGGAGAAACTGTGAGGAAACAGGAGTCCTTCTCCGTTGTTGGTGGGAGTGCAGAGTGGTATAGCCACTACAGAAATCAACATGGAGATTCCTCAAAAGCCTAGGATTGGATGTTCCATTCAACCCAGCTAGTCCCCTTCTGAGCATTTTTCTAAAGAACTGAAATCATCATACATAGTGAGATCTATATCTATATCTATATCTATATCTATATCTATATCTATATCTATATCTATATCATCTATATCTATATCTATCTATCTATCTCTATCTATCTATCTATCTATCTATCTATCTATCTATCTATCTATCTACACCACAGTGATATATGTGTTTATAGCATCACAATTTGTCATAGCTAAATCTTGGGAATAACCCAAATACCCATCAGCTGAGGAATGAATAAAAAAGATGTGGTATTTTTACACAATGGACTTTTTTTTTTTTTTTTTTTTGTGGAACCAGGGATTGAACTCAGGCCCTTGTGCTTGCCGGGGAAGTGCTTATTACACTGACTCATCTCCCTGGCTCCCACCCAATGGAGATTATTCAGCTATAGAAAAGATAAATTTGAGGCTTTTGTAGATGCATGGATACAGCTAGAGTCTATATTGGTAAGGGAAATACATCAGAACCACATGTGCAAATATATCTTGCTAGTGTGAGCTCCTGAAAGAGAAATTAAAATCTAAAAGATATAACAAATACTGTGAAAGGGAAAGAATTTGTTCAGTAGGAAAGAGAGTCTGAGATGAGGAAAAGGACAAATGGAAAAAGGAGAAAAAGATATATTTAGATATACGCAGAATATTTTGGATAATTGTAATGTCAATTTCTGCTGGTCTCTTGAAAGGAGCAGTTAATGCTTAAATATTTTTTCTTCTTTTTACTCTTTTTTTTCTTCTTGAATTTCTTATAATTCTTTGTTACTTTTTTTCTTTAAATGAATTTTGAGTCATCCATGTGGATGAGTCATGGCCAATGCTTGACCAGTTTGCTCTCTGTGAGAGCCTGAGAGAAAGTTTTCTCTCCATGTGACTCTCCCCAGGCACACTATAGAACTTTGATCTCTTTCCTCTGTGACTCCATAATCTCCTTGTTCAGAAAGTTTGGAACTCAACTGAGTTTCATGATGTTGCAGTACAGGTTCTCCTATGTCCTGAGTCTTTGCTGACCTTGAAAGGCTAGGGCCAGAATGTTGGGTGGCCTTGTGGCTCTTCTATTTCTCCAAATTTGATCTGTGAACTTAGGTTGTTAACCATACAGAAGAAAAGCTGATTAGTATCCTGCAGCATATGCCATTCACTTTGCCTTATTGGACTCAATAGTTGTTGTTGTACGTTTCCATTTGTATTTCTGCTTTTCACTTCTTATACTAGGGAGACGATACGATATTTACACATGTGTGTCTGGTTTATTTCACTTATGAGTATATGTTCAAGTGGCATCCACTTCAATATAAATGCTTCAAGCTTATCATTCTTAATAGCCGAGTAATACTCCATTATATAGAAATACCACATCTTTTTCAACCATTCCTCATGTGATGGACATCTTGGTTGTTTTCAAGATTTTGCTATCACACATTGTGCTGCTATAAACATAGGTACACATATATCACTATGATACAATGTTTTCAGATCCTTTGGGAAAATTCCCAGTAGGGGGATAGCCAGCTTGAATGGGATTTCTAGTCCTACTCCTTTGAGGAGTCTCCACACTGACCTCCACAATGGTTGTACCAGTCTACATTCCCACCAGCAGTGGAGAAGTGTTCCCTTTTCCCCACAACATCTCCAACATTTGTTGTTGGTTGATTTCCTTATGATAGCCATTCTTTCTGGAGTGAGATGGTATCTCAGTGTTGTTTTTATTTGCATTTCACAAATGACTAGACAGACAAAAGGATCTGCAGAATAAGGTACAGGACTACAAGATAAACCCTGAGGGGACTTCGCTGAACTCATAAGAAACAAAAAGTACAGCCCCTGAGACTGGGCAGAGACAGCGCGACCGACTCCGCCGTCTTGCTCCATCCCACCTATCACCGCCCAGCCCCTGGGACCAGCCAGAGACAGTGGCTGACTCCAGCGGCCTCCTGGATCCCGCGCCAAGCTCTCCCAGCGAGAGCGAATTTACAGGACTCACCAGGCTTCCCAGATCAGTGAGAGGGTGGTGAGTCTGAGGGAGAGCCTTTGGCTTCTTCCCACGCGCGCTACGCAGATCCCTGTCCCCAACCCCTCCAAGCCAGTGACTGGCCTGAAAC
>PVKA01039523.1:0-19298 GCA_004027165.1 Ctenomys sociabilis
TGTATACTTCATTTTTATACATTTATGCTTTTCTGCTGGATGGTTAAGACCTAGGTAGATCAAAACTTATATACCAACACATGTACTTTATATTTCCTATGTGGTCATTGAAGTCTTCTCAGGGTTTATCTTGTAGTCCTGTACATTATTCTGTAGTTCCTTTGTCTGTGTCATCCATGTGGATGAGTCACGGCCAATGGGGCCAGGGAGATGGCTCAGGGTCCATTTAATAGTAATTAATAACAGTGATATTAATAATATCATTTGGATCTGAAAACAATGTAATTTTGAGATTTTAACTGATTCGCTTAAAGCTACCTCATAGTAAATGGTGGGGTATCTATAGATGGACATCATAAATGACCTTATCTCCCAGGTATAGAGGGGCTATAACAGTGTTTTGCGTATGGCGATGAAGAAATCACTAAGGCAAACAGCCTAATGTAACCTGAAACCTAGAAAGCAGAAAAGACAGGACCTTTTCCTCAGCAGGGGACTGCTGCCTTAAGAATATTGGATTATTTTGTTGAAGTTACCCTCCTACAATAGTTAAATAACAACGGCATACCCATATCTGACAAAACTAAACAAAAATGGAATATAAATGAAGGACTATTTGTATCTGTATATACAAAATAGTTAGGATAGATATTCAGCTACTTTCTCTTAGTTCAATGAGAAGAAAGCTTTTACTAATAGTGTTTGGACAGGTCATTATATCTGCACCTTGTACTATGAATAACGATTACGAAGGCAACAATATGCAATATATTAATTATTGAAACTGTCTTACTAATGATTTTGAAACTGTCTCATTGCTAATTCTTTCTCAATACAATTAACAACAATAACTAAACCAGAGCTTGGAACAAAACTGAAACAGAGCTTGTAACAAATGGACCTGGTGGACATGTACAGAGTGTTCCACCCAACCACAGCTGAATACACATTTTTTTCTTCTGGACACGGGTCATTTTCCAAAATAGACCACATACCAGTCCAGAGCTCATGTTTAAGTATATGCAAGAAAACGGAAATTATCCCATGCATATTATCTGACCACAGTGCAATGAAACTGGAAATAAATGACAAAAGAAACCAGAAAAACCCGCTAAATTCATGGAAATTAAACAACACCCTACTCAGCAATCAATGGGTCACAGAAGAAATTAAACAAGAAATTCAACAATATCTACAATTCAATGAAAATGAAACAGCAATTACTGGAATTTATGGGATGCAATGAAAGCAGTTCTTAGAGGGAAAATCATAGCTATGAACTCACACATTAGGAAAACAGAACTGGAATGAATAAGCACACTAATGTTGCACCTCCAACATCTAGAAAAAGAAGAGCACAAAGATGGGAAGAACTCATAAAGATTAGAGCAAAAATTAATTGAATTGGGATGAAGAAAGAAGTTCAAGGAATCCACAAATCAAAAAGTAGGTTCTTTGAAAGACTAAGTAAAACTGATAAGGCCCTAGCTAACCTTACCAAAAAGAGGAAAGAAAACATTCAAATACGTTCAATAAGGAATGAAAATGTAGAAAGCACTGCAGACCTAAGGGAAATTACCTTGAGAATTTTTATGCTCGCAGAATAGAAGACAGAAGAAATCAAGATTCCTTGAAAGATACGACACCAAAACTGAATCAAGGAGATATGACAAATCTCCATATCCCAATCACAGCCAATGAAATACAAAATGTAATAAAAAGCCTACCTACAAAGAAAAGTCCAGGTCTGATGGATTCACAGCTGAATTCTACAAGAAATTTATAAAAGATATAATCCCTACACTCCTCAAATTCTTCAATTAAATTGAAAAGGAAGCAGTCCTCCCAAAATCATTTCTGGAGGCAAGTACACTGATTCCAAAACCGGGGAAAGACACAACCAAAAAAGAGGCCAATCTCCCTCATGAATATAGAAGCAAAAATCCTCAGTAAAATTCTAGGAAATAGAATATAGCGAATCATCAAGAAGATCATACATCATAACCAGGTAGGATTCAAGGATGGTTCAATATTCGAAAATCTGTAAATGCAACACACTATATTAATAGACTGAAATCTAAAAACCACATGATCCTCTCAATTGATGCAGAAAAAGCGTTTGACAAAGTCCAACACTAATTCTTGTTTAAAGTCCTACAGAAAATTGGAATAGATGGACTCTACCTAATCCTGATAAAAGCCATCTATGACAAATCAGTGGTTCGTATAATTCTAAATGGGGAGAAACTGAAATCTTTCAATCTTAGATCAGGTACAAGACAGGGGTGTGCTGTATCACCCCTCCAATTCAATATAGTTTTGGAATCATTAGCAATAGTCATTAGAGAAGAAAGAGAAATGAAAGGAATAAGAATAGGTAAAGAAGAAGTTAAATTTATCACTATTTGCAGATGACATGATACTTTACTTGAAAGACCCAAAAAACTCCACCAAGAACCTACTAAAATTTAAACAGAAAATCAGTAGTATAGAAGTATATAAAGTGAATACCCAAAAGTCAATAGAATTTCTCAACACAGATAACAAACACACTGACAGGGAAACTATAGAACCAATACCTTTTACAATAGCATCGCAGATAATGAAATACCCTGAAATTCACTTAACCAATGAAGTCAAAGATCTTTTCACAGAAAATTACAACACCCTAAGAAAAGAGATTATAGAGGATTTCAGAAAATGGAAAGATATTCCACGCTCCTGGATAGGAAGAACCAACATTGTGAAGATGACCATACTCCCAAAACTGTTGTGCAGATTTAATGCAATCCCTATCAAACTGCCACCAGCATACCTCCCAGACCTAGAGAAATTGTTCCTAAAATTTATTTGGAATCACAAACGACCTAGAATAGCAAAGGCAATCTTGGCCAATAAAGACAAGGCAGGAGGCATCACAATTCCTGACTTGAAATTATACTACAAAGCCACTGTGATAAAATCAACATGGTACTGGCAACAAAATAGACCTGGGCATCAGATGAATAGATTATAAGATGCAGAAGCCTCTACAAACACACTCAGCCACCAGATCTTCGACAAAGGGGCCAAACATGCTTACTGGAGGAAAGATATCCTCTTTCATTAATGGTGCTAGAAAAACTGGCTTTCTACATGCAGAAAAAAAAAAAAAAAACTTGACCCAGTTCTATCCCCATGCACTAAACTAAAGTAAAAAGTGATTAAAGATCTAAACATTAAAACAGAAACACTCAATCTCCTGGAAGAGAAAGTACGAGGAACTCTTGAAGGCATAGGGGTAGTTAAAGAGTTCATGAGCAAACATGTATTCTCATGGGAAACACTTGAAAGTATCAACAACTCGGATCAACTCTTCCTGAAGAGTTTCTGCACGTCAAAAGAAATTGTCAACAGAAAGAAAAGACAACCCACAAATTTTGAAAATATCGTAACTAATAAGCAATCAGACAAGGGTCTGCTCCCTAGAATATACAAAGAACTAAGGTATACTAAGGCCCTCAGATTTAAAGACCCAATCCAGAAATGAGCATCTGAGATGAATACACACTTCTCAGAGGACTAAATTGAAGAAGCAAATAAATATATGAAAAAATGCTCCACATTGCTAGCCATCCATGTAATGCAAATTAAAAAAAACACTGAAATACCATCTCACCTCAGAAAGAATGGCTATCATAAGGGAAATCAACCAAAAACAAATGTTGGAGAGGATGTGGGGAAGAGGGAATACTTCTCTACTGCTGATGGGAATGTAGACTGGTGCAACCATTGTGAGATCATTGTGGAGACTCCTCAAAAGAGCTGGACTGTAAATCCCATTCAAGCCATCTATCCATACTGGGAATTTTCCCAGAGGAACTAAAAATATTATATTATAGTAATATATGTGTACCTATGTTTATAGCAGCACAATTTGTGATAGCAAAATCTTGGAAACAACCAAGATGTCTGTCACATGAGGAATGGTTGAAAAAGATGTGGTATTTCTATATAATGGAGTATTATTCAGCTATAAAGAATGATAAGCTTGAAACACTTATATTGAAGTGGATGCCAGTTGAACATATAGTCATAAGTGAAATAAACCAGACACACATGTGCAAATATCGCATAGTCTCTCCAGTATAAGAGGTCAAAAGAAGAAATTTAAACAGAAATATACAACAACAAATAAAAAGAATTTAGTCAGATAAGTAGGGGAAATTGGATGGCATATGCTGCAGGGTACTAATCAGCTTTTCTTCTGGATGGTTAACAACCTAAGTTCACAGATCTTATACTGGAGAAATAGAAGGTCTGCAAGTTCAGCCAACATTTTGGCCTTAACCTTTCAAGGTCAGCGAAGATTCAGGACATAGGAGAACCTATACTGTAACATCACGAAACTCAGTGCCCCAAATTTTCTGATCAATGAGATTATGGAGCCACAGAGGAAGGATATCGATAATTATAGTGTGCCTGAGGAGAGTCACATGGAGAGAAAACTTTCTCTCAGGCTCTCACAGAGAGAAAACTGGTCAAGCAATGGCTGTGACTCATCTATATGGCTGACACTGGCAAAGGAACTACAAAGTGAAGTAAAGGGTTACAGGATAAACTCTGAGGGGACTTGACCGACCCCATCAGATACAAAAGCTACGTTTTTTGTTGTATAGGTCTTCCTTTGTCTCTGTCTTAACAGAAAAGTATAAAAATGAGGTATATAATGTGGGGCCATAATAATAAGTTGAGCTGTAAATGGCTATAGTCAACAACTTCTTCAGATAACTCACTATTATTGTGGACTGCTGGACTGTGATTGTGTTGCAGAGTTCAGGCACCTATAATGGTTTAATGACAATGGAGTGCTTATCTTTGACAGGTCTAGAGAAAAAAAGGGGGGATACAAAGGAAGAATCATGATGTGTTTGTATAAACAGTACAGTTTGGGAAAATATGCAATACTTCTGCATAATTCTATGAGAAGCAAGATTTGCACTAATAGTGGTTGGACAAGATATTATGTTGGCTTTTAGTACTATGGACAACCACTAGGAAGATAACAAGGTAGAAAGTGTTAATTATTGAAACTGTGCTATATTTCAACTGTAAAAAATTAGGATAAGTATATAGCTACATTCTGTTAATTCATTGATTAGAGACATCTGCTATAATAGTGTCTGTAAGAAGAATATCATGTATGCAGCTTGTACGATAACAAACCATTACGAAAACAATTTGCAAAGTATTAATTATTGACTGTGTCCAGTTAATTTGACTTAAAAACTGTCTCATTGCTGTTTGTTTTTCAATAAAAATAAATAAAAAACCAAAAATCCAAAAATATATAAATAAAAAGATATTACATAACATTGAAAATGAATGAGATGTAGAAATGTGAGATTATTCAAATGAATATTGGTTGTATAGTATGTAGCACTGTGTATTTCAGAATATGATGTATAGTGTTACACACTTCTTTTAATATTTAAAAATCAAACAGCTGAATAATATATTATTGAAAAACATTAAAAAAATGAATATCCTTTTCCTTTTACAGCAATTGCACAATTCCCTAATGGGGATTCTATCACTACATTTCCTACTTCCTGTCTATAAGTCCCTCTACAGACCCTACTTAACTCCAAAAACACTATGAACCTAATGATCCCAAAAGCACTATGGCTCCTGGTCCAACTATCTTATTTCCCACTGTGTGCATGGCTGGAAAGAACCTGGGGAAAAAAAGGGTCATCTAGGTTTAAAGGCTAATGGAAAATAGTGGAAATTAGGGGTCTACTGCTGCAGATTTTGTTGGAAACACTTCCAAGAAAGCTTCAGACATGCTTGTATTACAGCTTCTAGCAAAATATGATTTAATTTTGAACTGGAAGAGTATAAAGTGCTTCTGGAAAACTTAAAGCCTTTAGATAATGTGAGTACAAATTGCCTGCATCTGTTGTTCATGCACGCAGATGTCCTGAAGTGTGCAGATAAGCTCCTAGTTAAAATTTATGCCAAAAAGACACAATTAGATTAATGGAAATCAAAGGACAAAGCTTCTCATGGACTGTGATATCAGAAACTGTCACTGATGATGATGAAGAAGCTTTAGATGAGGAGGTAAAATGAAGATAACAGATTATTGAAGGGGTCTTTGTTGTTTTAAAACAAGAATATTCCAGTGATATCAATGCTTCCTTATTGGCACCTGACTCTTATCTCAGGATGAAGAAAAAGGAAAAGGAGGACATTTTCCATGTATTTCCATTGTCCTCACTGATCCCTTATTCACTTATTTCCAGGAAGGAAATGTTATTGACTTGAAAGAAGACACAAGAAACCTGATGTCATGAGAGATCTGAAAATTCAGAGTCATACAAAGAAACTGGAGGAAGACAATGGTAAAATGTTTTGCAAATAGAGAAAATTGATAAAGAATGGAGAAAAAGACAGGGTTCTTGAAAGGGAATGTGACACGTGGGAGTGGGAACAAGATAGGAAATGAGAATATGAGCACGGGGAAGAAACAGGAGTAAGATGTGAATGGGATAGGTACTGTGATTGGAAAAAAGAGGAAGGTTGGAACTGAGTTCAAGAAAGAGTATGATTGGGACAGTGGAGATGGCTCAGGAGAATCAGTGCTTCCCTGGCAAGTGCAAGGGCCTGAGTTGAATCCCTGGTTCAGTCAAAAAAGAAAAATAAAGAGTCTCATATTGAAAATAAGATTGGAGCTGGTCAAAAGAAAATAGCAGAGGAAAGGAAGAGGAACAGAAAGAGTGAATAACAATAAAGGAGACAATAAAGACCATGAAGATTCACATGTAGAATGAAAACTTGAAAGATAACGAAGCTGATTATCAACAGTGACTTAAAAGTCAGAAAGTCAGAGAATAAAAAACTAAACAAAATGCCTCAGGAATACGAGAAAGAAGCTGAAAGAGAAGAAAGAATAGAAATGGTGAAGGAGCCTAAAGAGCTAAAAGAATTCTTAGAAGATCATGATGATGATAAAGGTGGTCTCCAATACTCCAAGAGGAGTGCTCTTCAACAAAGGATATGTGATAGGAGAAAGGAAAAGGAAATAGATGAATGAGGGAGGAAGAAAAAATTCTGGAGGAAATCAAACAGCATCCTCTGGCAGAAAGGTGCCATGATCTGGATGCAGAGATTCAGAGGATGCAACAAGAGGCTGAGATGTACAGATAGCCACAGTTAGAATAAAAGCCTGAGTCAGACTATGAAATAGAAAAAAAGCACAAAAAAACAACAGGAAGCTATGAGAGAAGATAAATAATCTGAGCAAAAATCACTGTGAGTTCCAATCTGAGGAACATCATCCAGGCTTGAATGTGTATTTAAATTAATGAGTTTGTGTGAATGAATGTGTAAAAATTTTCCCCAATTTATTTTCAAAAGCATAAAAGAAAGCTGGTACTGTATGTACTCAACTGTGTGGTATGATTAGGTTATTATTTTCCCATAGCATGGCATTAAGTGTTCAACAGCTGTCTCTAGATCCTGGATTTCCTTGTCAATAGCTGCTGGTTCAGCTTCCCTCATAATGGAGAGTAGACCACTACCACCAGACCAGTGCTTTATTTTCATTCATTAGAAATGAGGCAGAACCACTGAAGACTTGGGTGAACAGGAAGAATTAAGGTGCCAGGCTCCTCTCCTCACACTCTGGTTTGGCAGCCAACACAGGAAGTACTGGGAATCAAGACCAGATCCATCAGAGGAACACAGGTGTCTTGTCGGATCTCCCTACACCACAGGCCCAGACCACCACAGGAACTTCAGCCTCACAATAAGACTAACACTAGGATGCACACTATGGACAGGTGAGACTAGCAAGATGGAAAAGCCTAAAATATGAGCCAACAGGTGATGTTAGGATAAACAGCACTGTGCTTAGTAACAAAGACATATAGAATAGAAACTGGTGAATGGGACCGTCTCCCTTCTTTAAATATATATTATTGAATTTTATTTTATCCTGTTTTACCTTTTTATCTTACTTTTATTTCCTTTTCCATTTTTATTTGTTCTCAATTTTTTCTATGTTTTGAAGCTAATTCCATCTCCCAAACTCAAAGACCAAGTTCAGACAATTTTCAATGATCCTCATTCATTTTTTTTCTAGCCCCATTCCCTAGTTTCATAAACTGTGCATGAAGATCAGTGTTTTTAAGTCTTGCTTGTACTTCTTTTATAATTATCTTTACCTTACACACCATCCTCCCTAAATTTCCACAGCACGGGGTAAATCAAGCTCACCAAGGGGAAACCTTGTGCATTCAAACTCATAAGTTAACAATGGTCCATTTATGCAAGTACAGACTTTACTCCTATAATCAAAAAACAAAATTAATAGCACAGTTTGTCAGTTTCTGAATTGTTCTTAATTATGTCATTATTGCTAATTGGACTACTTTAGCTAGGAGGTCATATCTGTTGTAAACATTTGTTCTCGCTTCTGTAATAATATTGGGAAGCTCTGGGGGTAATAACCACACTACAGTTCTCCAACAAAAAAACTGGGTATGGAGCCAAGCATATACCAACACCCCCTTCCAATTGATTAGGAATGTGGGATAGGATCTTGGGACAGACACAAACTTAGAGTCTCTTACACACAGAAGGCACATCTGAAAAACTGATTTTTTCTAGCTAGGCCTACAGACTAATGATATAGCTATCTGCTACAAAATCTCACAAAAATCACAGAAAACAAAAACAAACTACTTTTTGGAATAGAAAATGTCAAGGCTAAAAAGTAAAATGTAGTAAGAACTCCAGTCCACCAAAAACAAGTTCAGGAGACAAGGATGTAGAAAAAGTGAAATGCATATGTCTGAAATTCCTGAAATGATAGCAATTAAAGTAAAGGAACAACTCCATGAGACTCCAGAGGAAATCATGTCAGAAATAATGTCTCAGTAGAGAAGAAATGATAAGCATAAAACAAAATTTCAAAACATATCCAAGTAAGAGACAACTAAAAAAGAGGAACATAGGAAATTGATGGAAACCTTAAATGAATAGTATAGTGAAAAATTAGAATGGATGAAACAGAGTCATGAGATATCTAGGAAATGAAAAATTCTATCAAAATGTCACAAAACCACTAAAGAGAGACTTTTAGTCTTTCAAGATAGGATTATCATCAGCAAGAATGAAAGTAATCATCTCTTAAATAGACAAGGAACCTAGAAGTAATAATTCAGTGATTGCAAGATGATACAAAGATAATACAAGATTTATAGGTGTCAATGAAAAACCAGGAATAAATACAAATGACATAAACAAACCATTATCAAAAGATCAAGGAGATCCCTGTGACCATGAGGAAGCAGGATAAAGTAGAGCAGAGGAAATTGCTGAAGTACGCCATGATGCCTCTGAGCTCCAACCTGATCTCTCAGCAGAAAGCCTTTGCTAAGATGGTAATCGATACTGTGATGATGTTAGATGATTTGATGCAGCGTAAAATGATTGGAATTAAGAAGGGACACGTGAAGCCCTAGAGAATCTCAGCTGGTGGCTGGTGTTATCTTCAAGAAGACTTTCCGTTACCCTGGATTTGAACTGCAATCTAAAAAGTATAATAACCTCATGATTGCTTTATTAAATGTTGGACTCAAGCTGAAAGCTGAGGAAGACAATGCTGAAATCAGAATCCACATGGTAGAGGATTATCAGGCAATCATTGATGCTGAGTAGAACATTATGACAAGTTAGAGAGATCTGTAATTCTGGAGCCAAAGTTATTTTGTTCAAACTCCTTATTGTGAATGTGGCCAAGCAGTACTTTCTGCTGTTTCCCTGGGATAGCCTGTGAGTAATTATGAAGGTAGAGAGTTCCATCTCAATGTCTCCACCACCAGCCATCACTGAATCGTTCTTGATAGCCCTCCTGACAGTCATGATGGCATCATGCAGAGACTGCTCTGTCTCCTCTATGAACTGCTCAGCTCCACCACAGAGGATATTCTGTGCTGGCTGTGTGCCTGAGGAAGATTTTAAGAAGACAGTGATGGCCTGCAGAAGTTCAATCCAGACCAGCATGAATGCTATATCAGCAGATGTGCTGGGCCACTGCCAGCTGTTCGAAGAGACCCAGAATGGAGGTGAAAAGTATAGTTTCTTCACTGGCTGCCCCAAGGCAAAGACTTGCACCTTCATCCTCTGCAGTGGAGCTGAGCAGTTTATGTTATATAGGGTGCACATCAACAATGAGGAAATTACTGACAACTTTGAAGCTTTCACGTAGGAGCCAGCTATGGTGCAGAACAATGCCCTGACAGTAGCCTGGGAGGCGGCATGCCTGATTGTGTCCATTGACAAGACCATCAAGAACCCTCACTCCACTGTGGATACTCCTCTAGCAGCAGGCTGAGCCAGGGCAGCCTTCCTTGAGATCCGCTCATCACACTGGCTGCACCTGGCTGCAGGTGTGCTTGCCCTCCTTGGCTTGGCTTATTGGTATTATGAAGAAGTGATAATAATAGGTCTGTTCTGTTTTCACTGAGGGTTATTTAAATAAAACTGAAGGCAGAAAAAAAAAAGAAAACTTCCAATCCAGTTTGATGTATTCTGCAAACTATCTTTCAAAATTAGTGGAGAAATACGGCATTTCCATGGTAAATAATTGAAGAAATCCATGAGCACCAAATCAACACTAAAAAGATAGTCTAGCCAAATAAAAAGATGACAAAAATTCCAATAACAAAAACATAAAGAAATCTCCAGCAGGTCAACTATTTAAACAGAGAAATAAAGAAATTAATCAACTATAGAAAAATAAACGTGACAATGATATGGCATTATGTTATATTCATCAATATAAGTTGCCTCCATTTACCAGTCAAAGAAAATAGATTAAGCACCTGCCTGCCAAGTATGAGATCATGAGTTTGATCCCAGGCATAAAAAAAAGAAAGAGATAGAAAGAAAGGAAATCAAATTGACACAATAGATCAAGAAACAATGCACAAAAATATGCTGTATATAAGAAACATATTTAACTGAATTACAAATTCAGAGGCTGAAAGTCAAATATGCAAAAGAATACTGTATGCAATAGGAACCCAGAAAAAAAATCAGATGTCACTATTCTTTGTGCAGAAAATGGGAATTTCACACCATGAATGCTCTAAAGAGATAAAAGGAGTCATTACATACATATTAGGGGAAAACATAAAGAGGAAGAGATAACAATCATAAATATGTCTGCACCAAATATGGGAGCACACATCTATTTTTTTTTTTTTTTGCCTTTTTGAGACAGGGTCTCACTATGCAGTTCAGGCTGGCCTTGAACTCACTTTGTAGGGAGCACACATCTATAAAAGACAAATGCTAATAAACATAAATGTTAAATAAATAATAACACTATTGTAATGGGGGAACTTAATACTTCATTGTCACAAAGAAATGCAATAACTAGAAAAAATTATCAAAGAAATAACAGAACTAAATAAAATGTGGGCTGGTGAGACAGCCCAGCAGTCTAAAGCACCTGTTTAGGAAGCTTAGGAAAAAGTGCAAGGATCTCAGCTTGATCCCTAGTACCACATGCCACTCCAGCCCAGCCCTCAGGGAGGGCTAAATTGGCCACAAAAAAGAAAAAAATAAAGCAATCCTGTTAACAAATGGCCGCAGTAGACATTTGCAGAGTATTCCACCCAACAATGAGAGAACAATTTTCTTCTCAGCTGCATGAAGGATGTACTATAAAACAGACCATATACTACCCCACAGAACATGCTTAAGTAAATGCAAGGTATTTGAAATTATTGTATATTTATTATCTGATGAAATTGTAATGAAACTGGAAATTAACAAAACACAAAAACTCAATAAACATGAAAATTAAATACTACCTTTCTGAACAAGCAATGGGTCACAGATAAAAATTAAAGAAAAAATGAATAATATTTATAAAAATGAAAATAAAAATACAACTTATCAAACCTGCAGGTGAAATGAGAGTAGTGCTAAAAGATAAATATATAGTAGTGAATTCTCACACCAAGAACTAAATTTCTGTGTGAAAATACGTGTTTATTCCTATTTTTTAAATTATTTTTTCTTCATATTCCTTAGGGATTTAAAGTTTAACATATCAATACTTCATGGAAAATACCTGTTCCATGTTATGCCTAAGATGTTTGATATTTAGAGATAGTGAGGGTAAACTGAACTGCATATGTTGCAGCATAATAATAAACTTCTCTTCTGGAGGGTTAACAAGCTAAGTTTGTAGATCAAAAATTAAAGATAAGGAAAGGCTGCAAGGTTATCCAATGTTTTGGCCCTAGCTTTTCAAGGCCAGTGAAGACTCGGGGAATAAGAGAACCTATACTATATATTTTTAGTAGCACCAGTTTCTATAATTTTATTGAACAAATAGCAATCAGACACTTTCAAATCAAATTAGTAGAACAGATTCAATAATCATACATTCCATATTGATTTCATAGTGTTTTTTTTTGTTGTACAAGGAGCATACATGATGTTCTATTTACAAACACTATTAGAGCATATGCCTCTATTCAATGAATTAAGAGAGTGTAGCTGTATACCTATCATTTTTTTAAAAGCTGAATTATAGTACAGTTTCAATAATTAATACTTTTTACATTGCTGTCTTCCTAGTGGTTATCCATAGTACAAGAAGCAGACAGGATAGCCTGTCCAAACAGTATTAGTGCAAATCTTTCTTCCCATCGAATATTGCAAAACTACTGCATATTTATCCTAACTGTATTGTTTATATAAACACAGAATGGTACTCTTTGGATCCCTTTTTTTTGTTTAGTCCTGTCAGAGATTGGGTATTCTCTTGTTATTCAATTATTGTTGGTGCTGGAATGCAGCAAAACAATCCAACACAGTCCAAGAGTCCACAATACGAGTGGGTTATTCAAAGAAGTTGTTGGTTAGAGTCATTTACAGTTCAGCATATTATTATGGCTTTATTTTGTATGCCTCCCTTTTATATTTTTTCTCCTGATGGTTAAGACCGAGATAAATCAAGACCTATATAACAAAAAATGTAACTTTTGTATCTGATGAGGTCAGTCAAGTTCCCTCTGGGTTTATCCTGTAACCCTTTACCTCACTTTGTAGATCCTTTGTCATTGTCAGCCATGTAGATGAGTCACGCCCATTGCTTGACTAATTTGCTCTCTGTGAAAGCCTGAGAGAATGTTTTCTCTCCATGTGACTCTCCTTAGGCACACTATAGATCATTGATCACATTCCTCTGTGGCTTTATAAACTCCTTGATCAGAAAATTTGGGGCACAACTGAGTTCCATGATGGAGCAGTACAGGTTCATCTATGTCCTTAGCCTCCACTGACCTTGAAAGGCTAGGGCCAAAATGTTGGATGACCTTGCAGACCTTCCATTTCTCCAATTTTTCATCTGCAATTTTAGGTTGTTAAGCATCCAGAAGAGAAGCTGATTATTACTTTGCAACATATGCAGTTCAGTTTACCCTAACTATCTGTCTAAATTCATTTTAGTTGTTATACATTTATATTTGTACTTCTTTTGCTTTCTTATACTAAGGAGAGTATAAGATATTTGCACATGAGTGTCTATTTCACCTACGAGTATATGTTCAAGTGGCATCCACTTCACTATAAATGCTTCAAGTTTATCATGTTTTATATCTGGGTAATACACCATTATATAAAAATATCTTTTTCAGCCATTCCTCATGTGATGGGCATCTTGGTTGTTTCCAAAATCTTGCTATCACAAATTGTGCTGCTATAAACATAGGTACACATATGTCTGTATGATAAGATGTTTTCAGTTCCTCCCGGAAAATTCCCAATAGTAGAATAGCTGGCTTGAATGAGATTTCCAGTCCAACTCTTTTGAGGAGTCTCCACACTGACCCCCACAATGGTTGTACCAGTCTACATTCCCACCAGCAGAGGAGAAATGTTCCTTTTCCCCACATCCTCTCCAACATTTGTTGTTGGCTGATTTCTTTATGATAGCCATTCTTTCTGGAGTAAGATAGTATCTCAGTGTTGTTTTGACTTGCATTTCACAGATGGCTAGTGATGTGGAGCATTTGTTCATATATTTATTCAATTCTTTAATTTCATCCTCTGAGAAGTGTGTATTCAATTGAGATGCCCATTTTTGGATTGGGTCTTTAAATCTGAGGGCCCTAATGTGTCTTAGTTCTTTATAAATTCTAGGGAGCACACCATTGTCTGAGTGCTTATTATTTAAGATTTCTTTGAAGTTTGTGGGTTGTCTTTTCACGTTGTTGATAATTTCTTTTGACGTGCAAAAACTTCTCAATAAGAGTTGGTGCAGTTGTTAATTCTTTCAAGTGTTTCCCATGTGAATACATGTTTGTTCATGAACTCTTTTCCTACCACTACAGTTTCAAGGGTTCCTTCTACTTTCTCTTCCAGGAGATTGAGTGTTTCTGTTTTAATGTTTAGATCTTTAATCCATTTTCATTTTAGCTTAGTGCATGGTGATAAACCTAGGTCAAGTTTTAGTTTTCGGCACGTAGAAAGCCAGTTTTTCCAGCACCATTTGTTAAAGAGGCTATATTTCTTCCAGCAAGCATGTTTGGCCTTTTTGTGGATAAGCAGGTGGCTGAGTTTGTTCATAGAGGCCTCTACATCTTCTAATCTATTCCATTGATCCTCAGAATTATTTCACTGTGAATGCCATGTTGATCTTATCACAATAGCTTTGTGGTATTATTTCAAGTCAGGAATTGTAACGCTTCCTGCCTTGTCATTGTTGGCTAGGATTGCCTTCACTATTCAAGGTCTTTTCTGGTTCCAAATAAAATTTAGGAATGATTTCTCTAGGTCTGAGAGGTATGTTGTTGGCAGTTTCATTGCTATTGCAATAAATCTGTACAACAATTTTGGGAGTATGGCCATCCTCACGATGTTGGTTCTTCCTATCCAGGAGCATGGAATATCTTTCCATTTTCTGAAATCTACAATCACTTTTCTTCAGGTATTGTAATTTTGCATAAAAAAATCTTTGACTTCTTTGATTAAGTGAATTACAAGGTATTTCATTTTCTACAGTTGTATTGCTTCTACAATTTCCATCTCAGTGTGTTTGTTATCTGTGTAGAGTTATTGCCTTTTAGGTATTGACTTTGTATCCTGCTATGCTACTGAATTTATCAGTTTTAGAAGCTTCTTGGTGGAGCTTTTTGAGTCTTCCAAGTAAAGTATCATGTCATCTGCAAATAGTGATAATTTAACTTCTTCTTTACCTATTCTTATTCCTTTTATTTCCCCCTCTTTTCTAATGGCTGTTGCTAATGATTCCAAAACAAACAAAAAAAAAAAATAGGGGGAGGGATAGAGGACATCCTTGTCTTGTACCCGATCTAAGAGTAAAAGAGTTCAATTTTTCCCCATTTAGAATTATATGAACCATTGGGTTGTCATATATGGCTTTCTATTTCAATTTCCTGTAGGGCATTGAACATGAATGAATGTTGGACTTTGTCAAAATCCTTTTCTGCATCAATTTAAAGGATCATGTGGTTTTTAGATTTCAGCCTATTAATATAGTGTACTACATTTATAGATTTTTGAATATTAAATCATCCTTGCATACCTTTGATGAATATTACTAGTCATGGTGTATGATATTCTTGATGATTTGCTGTATTCTATTTGCTAGGATTTTATTGAGTATTTTTGCATCCATGTTCCTGAGAGAAATTGGCCTGTAGTTCTCTTTTTGATTGTGTCTTTCCCTGGTTTTAGAATCAGTATAATACTTGCCTCCAGAAATGATTTTGGGAGGACTGCTTCCTTTGCAATTTCATTAAGGACATTGAGGAGTATAGGGATTATATCTTCTATAAATTTCTTTTAGAATTCAGCTGTGAATCCATCTGACGTGGACTTCTCTTTGTTGGCAGGCTTTTTGTTACATTTTGCATCTTGTTGGCTTTATTGGCTCATTGAGAGTTGTTCTTCTTGATTGAGTTTTGGTAATTTGTACCTTTCGAGGAATCTGTCAATTTCTTCTGTGTCTTCTATTCTGTGAGCATAAAGATTCTCAAAGTAACTATTGAGAATCTTCTCAATTTCTACTCGGTCTGTGGTGATTTTTCCATTTTCATTCCTTATTGCTTGTATTTGCATTTTTTGTTTTCTCTTTTTGATGAGGTTAGCTAGGGGCTTATTAATTTTATTTAGTCTTTAAAAGAACCAACCTTTTGATTCATTAATTCTTTGAATTGTTTTCTTCATCTCAATTGAATTAATTTCTGTTTTAATCTTTGTGATTTCTTCCCATTTTTGGGCTCTGTGTTTGGTTTGCTGTTCATTTTCTAGATGTTGGAGGTACAACATTAGGGTGTTAATTTGTTCCCATTCTACTTTCCTAATGTGTGAGTTTATAGCTATGATTTTCCCTCTGAGAACTGCTTTCATTGCATCCCGTAAATTCCAATAATTGCAGTTGCATTTTCATTGAATTGTAGATATTGTTGAATTTCTTGTTTAATTTCATCTGTGACTCATTGATTACTGAGTAGGGTGTTGCTTACTTTCCATGAATTTAGCAGGTTTTTCTGGTTTCTTTTGTTGTTTATTTCCAGTTTCATTACATTGTGATAGGATAATATGCATGGGATAATTTTTGTTTTCTTTCATTTACTTAATCATGAGTGTGGACTAGTATGTGGTCTATTTAAGAAAACGAGATGTATGCAGCTGAAAAAAATGTGTATTCAGCTTTGATTGAGTGAAACTCTCTGTATATGTCCACCAGGTCCATTTGTTCCAAGCTCTGGTTCAGTTCTGCTACTTCCTTGCTAATTTTTTTGTTCGGTTGACCTATCTTTTTGAGATAAGGGGATGTTAAGTTCTCCTGTTAAGATTGTGGTATTGGATTGTAGATTTTTCTTGCCCATTAAGATTTGTCTTATATAGTTAGGTGCTCCTGTATTTGCTGCATAGATATTTATGAGCACCAATTGTCCTGAATTTTCCCCCTAAGTAGTAAATAGTGGTCTTTGTTTCATTTTTAGTTGGTTTGAATTTGAGACTGTCTGAGAACAGAATTTCTGAGGTCCTGGGGCATGTTGTATTGTTTTCCAACTTTTGCCTTTAAGCCTATGAATGTCTTTTAGAGTTAAATGTGTTTCTTGTGTACAGCATATTGTTGGGTTTCGTTTATAATTCACTGTACCAGTCTATTTCTTTTAATTGGTGAATTGAGTCCATTTACATTAATGGTTACAATTGAAATGTGTTGACTTATGACTGTATGTTATTTACCTTCTCTTATTTACTGCATTTTGTCCTGTATTTAATAGTTTGCTCTATTTAATGGGTTCTTTCTGTTCTCATTGTTGGAGATCTGGTCATCGTAGTCCCACTCTAGAACATATTTTAGTAGTCTGTGTAGGGATGGCTTTGATATCATTAATTTCTTTAGTTGTTCTTTGTCATATAAGTATTTCACTTCTCCATCAAACTTCAAAGAGAGTTTTTCAGAGTATAATAGTCTTGGCTGGAATTTGTTTTCAGAGAGCAGTTAAAGTACTGTGCTCCATGCTCTCCTTGCCTTCATGATTTGTGAAGAGAAGTTGGCTGTAATTCTGATGGGTTTGAATATAATCTGCTTCTTTTTTCTAGTGGCTTTCAGTATAGTATTCTTGTGTTGGATTTCTGGGATCTTGACTATTGTATGTCTTAGTGTGTTTTCAGTTGGATTGAAGTTATTTTGCATTTTGTATGCTTCAATTACTTGAATGTTATATTATTTTCTCATATTTGGGAAGTTTTCTGCTATTACTTCTGCCCATATTCTTTTTATATCGTTTGTATTGACTCTTTCTTTCTCACTGATGCCTATTGCACATTGTTCATCTTGGCATCGTCTTTCAGGTCATAGATTTTTTTTTCTGCATCCTCATTGTTTTTACAAGACCCATTCTCACCTTTTTAGTAGCTGTGCCAGCATCTTCAAGATCTGAAACTCTGTCTTCGCTTTCACTCAAATGGTGTGGATTCGTGATTGGGATTTTAAGTTCTTCTATATCTCTTTGTCTCTGCTTCATGAGATCTATTTCTTTCCTGCATTGCTCATTGAAGGAGTCCTTCATGTTTAAAATTTCCTCTATTTTTTAAATCCATGTCTTCTTAGGAGGCAGCTATTTATTCTTGTACCCCAGAGCTTTTCCAAAATTGGGTTTCCTCCATATATTTCCATATTTGATTCTCTACTTCAGATGCTATGATTTCAAAGAGTTCTTTTTTATTTCAGAATTTTTTTTTTGTGTGCTCTGAATTCCTCTTACCTTTCTGCTGTTGTTTCTTTGATTGTGATTTTGTTAATTCAAACATTTCGGCTGAACTAGTATTCCCTGCACTTGTTCTGGTTGGGCATTGGGTTTCCCCCATACGTTTCTGGATTTGATTCATTACCTCAGATGCTACTTATTCAAAACTTTCTTTTTTCTATTTCTGGTGTTAATTCTTGCCTGAGTTCCTCTATAACTTTCTGCTGTTTTTTCTTTGCTTCTGATTCTGTTAATTCATTCATTTCAGCAGAGTTCGTGTCCTCTGCACTTATCATGATTGAGCTCAAGGCCTGAGATTGCATTTTTCTCCTTTTATTTGGCATTATGTATAGCACTGACTCTGACCTTGGTGTAGAGGTTTGGTGCAGTTATAACCTTAGCACATAATGAAATTCGGGTTCAGTCTATTAAGTTTGAATTTATACAGTTATGCCTGGCCTGGATCTAGTTGTTGTGTTCAGCTTCTTTTTGCTGCTGCCTTTCTGGCACAACTGTGAGCCTGTGGTTCCCCTCTGCTGTGCCCCTGGCCCAGGGAGCACCGGGGATCGCTGAAGCTCTCCCATACACTCACTGGGACATGCTGGGCAGGATCGGGGACCAGAAGTGTCACAAAGACCGCTCAGTTGCTCAGCGGTCTTGGGGGAGGGTGCTCTGGGGAGCATGCCTGGCTTTTATCAGGGCTGAGAGAGTCTCAGAAATTCTCACTGGCTTGGAGGTATTGGGGGCAGTGTCACCAGAAGTCACTCGTCACCATAGGCTCACAGCGAAGCCGGAAGTTCAAGCACACACTAACTGGACTTGCTGGGGTTAATGCGGGCAGAGAGAGTCTCAGAACTTCTCACTCAGCCGGGCGTGGTGGCGCAGGCCTGTAATCCCAGCACTCAGGAGGCTGAGGCAGGAGGATTGTTGTGAGTTCAAGCCCAGCCTGAGCTACAAAGTGAGCTTAAGGCCAGCCTGAACTGCATAGTGAGACCCTGT
>PVKA01039524.1:0-19435 GCA_004027165.1 Ctenomys sociabilis
TTTTTTTTTTTTTTTTTTTTTTTTTTTGTCTTTTTGAAACAGGGTCTCACTATGCAGTTCAGGCTGGCCTTAAGCTCACTTTGTAGCTCAGGCTGGTCTCAAACTCACAACAATCCTCCTGCCTCAGCCTCCTGAGTGCTGGGATTACAGGCATGCACCACCACGCCCAGCTGCTACTTAAATTTGAAACAAACTCCCCAATGCTTTAGACAGAAATGATGATCAACTTCCTTCTGTTATTCTCCTAATTATGATATAGAACCACCTGCAAGAACTTGGCCTACATGCCAGGTATGGTGATACAGGTCTGTGCTCCCAGCACTCAGGAGGCTGAGGCAGGAGGAACACTGAGTTTAAGGCCATCCTGGGCTACCTAAAGTGAGGCTTTACCTACATAGTAATACCCTATCAAAAAAATACAAAAGAAAAAAAAGACCTTTGCCTATAGTAAATTCCCTGTGGCATTTTGTTGAAGGAATACCTGGATGAACAAGCCACATCACACAAAGATAGGGTACTAAGTTATTGTATAGTCTCAATCACTACAAAATCTTTCTTTTTGTTCTGCCCTCAACAGGTTTTCTGTTCCCCTGAGCCACCTGCCAAGACTTCTACCCCAGAAGATTTCATCCGAATGACCAAGGGTATTACTATGGCAACAGCCAAAGCTGTTGCTGCTGGCAATTCCTGTCGCCAAGAAGATGTCATTGCCACAGCCAATTTGAGCCGTCGTGCTATCGCAGATATGCTTCGAGCTTGCAAGGTGAATGCTGGTAGTGAGACAAGTTGGGACAGAACTACAAGCATTTGGGGGGTACAGATCTCTTTAGGATCTTAAAGCTAACCTGTTACTCTGGGTACAGGAAGCAGCATATCACCCAGAAGTGGCCCCTGAAGTACGGCTTCGAGCCCTGCACTTTGGCCGGGAATGTGCCAATGGCTACCTGGAGCTGCTAGACCATGTGCTACTGGTAAGGACAGCGTTATTTGCTCCTCCTCTCAGCCTTCCTCATGCAGTCTTGCTGGGTATGGTGGTACAGCCCTGTAATCCTAACACTCTAGGAAGCTGAGGCAGGAGGATCAGAAGTTTGAATCCAGGTTGGCCAACTTAGTGGCTTAGGATGTAGCTCAGTACAAAAGCCCTAGGTTCTATCCCCTATTCCAAAAACATACCCCACAATCCTCTGCCCAGAAGCCTCAGACTCAGTTCTTGTTTTTTTCCCCAAATCCTCTCCCCACTTTACCATCTATTTCCCAAATCTGTTTATGTTTCCAAGTGTGCCTAACACTGGGACCCCAACATCTCTGGATTTCCCACTCACCTCTCTCTTTTCTTGTCTCCACATTTCCCACCTGACCCCCATCCCCCTCCGCTTTCATCATCCCTTCTCATTTCGTCATTCTGGCTCCTGGTCAGCCGGTGAGTGACAGGGCCCAGCTCTGCACTGTGTGTGCAGCATGCTGTGTGGCGTGACTGGGAAGGCAGTGTACTGCCTGGCTGTTCTGATGAGCACCATGGTGTGGGGTACTCTAGGGAGGGTGGTCAGGGTGTGGTCAGCCCTGCTTCACAGAGCAGGCCAGAGCCTAAGGTCTGATGCTTTTTGTTGCCCAGACTCTGCAGAAGCCAAACCCAGAACTGAAGCAGCAGCTGACAGGACACTCAAAGCGAGTGGCTGGTTCAGTCACTGAGCTCATCCAAGCTGCTGAGGCCATGAAGGGTGAGAGTGACCAGGCACAGGGTGGGAAGGGGATGCTTTCCCAGGGTGTGATCTCTTGATTCATGGTTGCACGGCCTGAGCCAGCTTCTGCCCAGAGTTCCCACAGGTGTGAAGGCCTGGTGATGACCAATAGCTGCCCAGTGTTTCTGGCTCCCCTCCTCTGCCTCAGCCCCCCCCCCCTTTCCCCTCCATCCCTAGGAACAGAATGGGTGGACCCAGAGGATCCCACAGTCATTGCTGAGAATGAACTCCTGGGAGCTGCAGCAGCCATTGAGGCTGCAGCCAAAAAGCTAGAGCAGCTGAAGCCCCGAGCCAAACCCAAGGTCAGTCCTGCCCCTCTTCCCCTCACTCCTCTTTCATCCTTTTCAAGATGAAAGGGCTGTATCTTGGGTCTCCCTGCTGACTTTCATCCGCAACTCATCTAATCATTACAGGAGGCAGATGAGTCCCTGAACTTTGAGGAGCAGATCCTGGAAGCTGCCAAGTCCATTGCAGCAGCCACCAGTGCACTGGTGAAAGCTGCATCAGCTGCCCAGAGGGAGCTGGTGGCTCAAGGGAAGGTAAGTTCTTAAATACTCAAGAATGAGAACAGGGCAGCAGATTTACAATCTGTGTTCTCATCCTTAGCTGAGAGACTTGGCAGTAGGGACAGCACAGGTCTAAGTAGGGTTCTCATACTTCCTCACAGGTGGGCGCCATCCCAGCCAATGCTCTGGACGATGGGCAGTGGTCCCAGGGCCTCATTTCTGCTGTGAGTGCACAACACTTGGTCTGAGTTTGGGAGACTTGAGAAGGCTGGGGAGAGGGGGGACTAGGGCAAGAGGTGTATTTTAATGTGCCTCTCTCTGCCTTAGGCCCGGATGGTGGCTGCAGCTACCAACAATCTGTGTGAAGCAGCCAATGCAGCTGTCCAAGGCCACGCCAGCCAAGAGAAGCTCATCTCCTCAGCCAAGCAGGTAGCTGCCTCCACAGCCCAGCTCCTTGTGGCTTGCAAGGTCAAGGCTGACCAGGACTCTGAGGCAATGAAGCGGCTTCAGGTAAGGAACCCTGACCCATCCCACTGTCAGTTGGGTTGTATTGCTTTAAACCATCAGCCTTGAGGTAAATATTTTCTAGGAGGGAGTTGGGGGAATATCCCAGCAGGGGCCCACCTGAGCTCCTGCCACTTGGGCCCTGCACAGGGTGCTGGAAATGCAGTGAAACGGGCATCTGATAACCTGGTAAAGGCGGCCCAGAAGGCTGCAGCATTTGAAGACCAGGAGAATGAGACGGTGGTGGTGAAGGAGAAGATGGTTGGGGGCATCGCCCAGGTGAGCCATTTTAAGGGATACTATTGGAAGCAATCACCTTGTCCATGCTGTCCTGCCTGCCCTCTGGCCCTAAAGCTTGTACTGTCTGAGCTGGATCTTGGTCCCTCGTCCCTCAGATCATTGCAGCACAGGAAGAGATGCTTCGGAAGGAACGAGAGCTGGAAGAGGCTCGGAAGAAGCTGGCCCAGATCCGGCAGCAGCAGTACAAGTTTCTGCCTTCAGAGCTTCGGGATGAGCACTAGAGAAGCCGCTTCTATTTAATGCAGACCCAGCCCAGAGACTGTGCCTGCCACTACCAAAGCCTTCTGGGCCAGCACTCCCCAGGTGCCTGCTGAACCCCAGGCCTGGCCCTTCCCAGTCCCGCTGCACACATCCTGCTCCCTCCCTGATTCCAAGTGCCTTTGTGCCCTAAGGCCACCAAGTGCCTACCTTTTCCTAGAGTATTAATGCTCCAAGAGTATTATTAACGCTGCTATACCTCAGTCTGAACCTGCCAGGGCCCTAGCCTGCTCCACCCTGCCAGCAGCTTCCAGCCAATGCCTTGTCAGCTCAACTCATCCTTTTTTGATACTATCTGTCTCCCACCTCAGCTACCTATGGGGTTGTGGGGTTGTAAACCCCAAACAGGTCATGCTCCAATAAAGGTGATTCTACTTAGATACTTGCCTGGCATCTTTGAGATAAGTGATTCCTCCCAAAGCAGTAAGAGAAGAGTCCTGTCACCCAGCTGAAGCAGACTGCTGTAGAAGCGGTAGAGGCCAGAACAGTCTGCCCTCTCCTACCCCTTCAACTCCTTATTCCTGAAGTCATCTTAGTTGAGAAAATGTGCATGAGAAGTTATGTTCTTACTGTCCCCACCTCCCTGACCAGCACCTAAGCCTTACCAAGGTCCTTTTGTCTCTGAGGCAGTAGCTACCACTGCTGTGTGGCTACCAGAACTTAGTTCTTTATAAGTATTCAGTATGTGAATATTATAGTTCCTAGCTGAATTATCCAAAAACAGCTTTGCTGACCTGGGTGTGGTAAGGCATGCCTGTGATCCAGCACTCAAGGGCACGACAAGAGGATCACTACAAATTTGAGGCCAGCCTGAGCTACATGGTGAATTCAAGCCACCCTGAGCTGCATACCAAGACCTTGTCTGAAAAGGCCAGAACACACAAAAAAAACTGCTAAAGATAAGTAGCCTATATAAAAGATGTCTAAGCTTAAGGGAAGTGTGGTAATAGAACTGGTTAAAGCAGCAAGCAAAAGCTCCAGCCTGGGGCTATCTCAAATGGTATTACTGATGACCTGGTTGGGGCACTCCAGTCTAAAACAGACTAAAAGAAAAGGGGGCCAATTTACAGTTGGAGGAGCCAGCTCCGCTGGTGGCCAGGCTGGTGCTGGTATCCCTGTTCCAACTGCCCCACTATTTGAAGTTTCTAAGAAGGGAGGTGGCACGGGAACAGTAGGTCCTGTGTTCTTATACTTCCTCTTGCATTTTTCCCTTTCTACCCATTCTGTATAAAGTCTGGTGGTCCTCTTGGGTTGTCCACGATTTTCTTTTTTACTTTTTTTTTTTTTTTTTTTTGGTGAAATTGGAGATTGAGCTCAAGGCCTTGCGCTTGCCAGGGAAGTGCTTATTCCATTGAGCCATCTCCCTAAAACTGGGGTTTGAACTCAGGTCTTTACCTTTGCCAGGAAAGTGCTTATTCTACTGAACCATCCCCCTAGCCCCTAATGGGTCTCGGGGAGAAAGCACTGCCTTGTCCCTGTTTTTTGTTGTTATTGTTGTTGTTTTGTTTTTTGTTTTAGTGGACCAGGGAATTAAACTCAGGCCCTTGCACTTGCCAGGGAAGCGCTTATTCTACTGAGCTATCTACCTGGCCCGATGATTTTCATACATAATTATTTAGCCAGCCCTGCAGCCCAGTATATTATTTCCTCAGTACTTCTCCTTCCAAGTAAAATACAAACACTACCCCTCTGCTGCTACTCTGAGTACCTAACACTCCCAACTCTGGAAAGAGCGCTGGGGATATGGCTCAGAGGTTGTATGCCTCCCTAGCATGGACGAGGCCCTGGGCTCAATCCCTGGCACCACAAAAAAACAAAGTAGCCTTCTTGAAGTAGATGAAAATACTTTGTTGTCCCCAGGGCAGCCCATTAGGAACAGTGCCAACTTCCTAACATCACTCTTGCCACCTGTGATTCATTCATTCAATATTTACTAAGCCATGCCTGTGCTAAGCACTGGAAAATTGAAGTGTATTATCACATCATTGACGCACAGACTGGCAGCTCCAGTACATATTGCTATGTTCCGCACAAACCAGATTCAATGTCGTGGCATCTTAAGTTGAGGACCTTGCAGATCAAATCCCTTCTATGACCTCCCTGACCTGTGGTAGTTAAGACTGAACACCTCCAGCTATGAGCCCAGAACAGCTGCTTACTGTGCCACCAATGCATCCCTGTCATGTCCTCAGGGTCTACATACCTCTCACTAAGGATAGCTTGTGGAGTCTTCTGGGAAAAGAACCTATTCCTTAGACCAGCAGGTCTTCAAATATAGCCCTCAGACCCCTGGGAGCTTCCAAGACCCTTTCAGGGATCCAGAGGTCAAATTTATTTCATACTATTTAGACACTGACTTCCTTTTTCAGTGTCAACATTTACACTGATAGTGCAAAAATAGGGGATGGGGAGATAGCTCAGCAGAATAAGCGCTTGCCTGGCAAGCACAGGGGCCTGAGTTCAATCCCCAGTTCTGCAAAAAAAAAAAAAAAAAAAAGTGCAAAAATATTGGGCAAACCAGCACAGTGGTACATACCATAATGTCAACATTTTGAGATGCTAACAGGCAAATCACAAGCTTGAGTCCTACCTGGGCAAATTGGGAAGATTAGATAGGCACAAATCAAGGAAGCGGCTCTAAACTAATATCATCATGTTTTTCGCTGCCATCCATTAGCAATTTAAAAATTAAATGCCAGATGGTACAGATCTGTAATGCCAGCTCTCTGGAAGCCTTAGACAAGAGGATCACAAGTTTGGGCCTAGAGTAGGCAATTTGCTAACTTGGTGAGACCCTGCCTCAAAACTTAAAAGGAATAGAATTATAACTCAGCAAAAGCCCAGGGCCCAACCCCCAGTACTGGGAGTAAAAAAAAAACCTGGTGAAATATTAAAGTTGATTAATTTGACTTGAAATATTAGCCCTTGAATAGAAAGTCTTTTTTCAAGCTGGGTGTGGTGGCACATGCCTGTAATCCCAGCATTTGGGAGGCTGAGGCAGGAGGATTGTTGTGAGTTCGAGACCAGCCTGAGCTACAAAGTGAGTTTAAGGCCAGCCTGAACTGCATAGTGAGACCCTGTCTCAAAAAAGACAAAAAAAAAGAAAAAAGAAAAAAAAATATTTTCAAGTTATCTGCTGAACTGGAAAATATGCATAAAGCACTTCTGAGCATAGCAAAGCAACGATCTTGAAAAAAAGCATAGACCTTTCTTTTTTTGTCTTTTTTTTTTTGAGACAGGGTCTCACTATGCAATTCAAGCTGGCCTTAAACTCACTTTTGTAGCTCAGGCTGGTCTCAAACTCACAACAATCCTCCTGCCTCAGCCTCCTGAGTGCTGGGATTACAGGCATGCGCCACCACGCCCCGGCTAGACCTTTCTTTGAGTTGAAAGCTGTAACGGTTGATCATTTTGTCAGCTTGGGAGCTGAGAGATTTAGTTGCTTAACTGAGTCAGCAGGGGACCAGTCCTCTGTGTAAACATCCTGAGCCTGGGCAAGAGGAGACGAAGAGATGTATTGGGGTAGCCTGCATACAATATAAGGGAGGAAAAGAGGTTTGCTCTCCCGCCCAGTTTGCTCTTACTGTTTCTGTGTCCATAAACTATGAGGTAAATAAACCATTTCCTTCCTCAACTGGGTGTCAGGTATTTTTGTCTCAGCAATAAGAAAAAAGTAACTAAGACATAAGCTGAATTGGCTGCTCTTTTTCTTTTCTCTCCTTTGAAACAGGGGACATGGTCTTGTTATATAGGCTAGGCTTGAACTCAGGATAATTCCTGCCTCAACCTCCCAAATTCTGAGATCACAGGTGTGTGCCAATACGCTTGGCTTCTGCTTTCTTTTCTGTCACTTGCAAGGACAGAAAGCAAAGTGTGGTTTCCAAACTTAGATCTGACAGGGTTTTTCTCAAAAAGAAAAAGGTTGTCACTGAAAGGCAAAAAAATTCAAATTCTGGGAAAATGTATGTTATGAGGTTTTTCAAAATTTGAAGACTTTTTTGGTAAAAATAAATCATGATGTTAAGGCATATGATTTTTTGATAAAATACAATATATTGAAATCTGTCAACATTTAGATCTGCATGGCTCAGTGAATCAGTATTTCCCAAGGGACTCATGCATGATGTTACAAAATTGTCATGGAGCCAGGTGTGGTGGTCCACAGGTGTAACCACAGAACACTGGCAGGTGCTGGCAGGAGGATTTTTTTTTTTTTTTTAACAATCGCAAAGTTTTGTTAAAAGTAGAAAAAAAAAAGGCTCTGCAAAGTGAATTTGGAACAGGTAAAAGTAGGGGAAGAAATATACCCTACTGCAGCCACCATGTGCAAGAGACAACACAGTGGCCAAACTGAGTTTAAATCCACTGTGGGGGGGATGAGGTGGCCGAGTGGTTAAGGCGATGGACTGCTAAATCCACTGTGGGCAATGTAGTGACTTCACAAGACCTTGTCTAACTAAAGATAAAGAAGGGCTAGGGATATAGCTTATATCCCCAGTACAGGGGAGGGAAAAAAAACCACCCAGAATAAGATACATGTTTAATAAAGGTATAATATAGAAGAAAGAAAAAAGGTAGGTTTCAGGTACATTACAGCTAATCCTCAGGAACTACCATTTGCCCAAGTTTTGCTGTAGTATGAAAGAATGTCCACTATTAAATGAAACTACGTCTCATTGTGAGGCAAATAAGCAAATTGTTGATTTTGAGAGTTCAGTTATTCTCTATTAAACCAATTAGTAAAGATATTATTACAAATGTAAAATAATTGCCATACTCTACGAAAGCGAAATTAATTTTTTTGGGAAAATTAGAGTTTTTTGTTGTTTGGTTTGTCTGAGACAAGGTCTTTTTTTTTTTTTTTTTTTGGCTTTTTGAGACAGGGTCTCACTATGCAGTTCAGGCTGGCCTTAAGCTCACTTTGTAGCTCAGGCTGGTCTCGAACTCACAACAATCCTCCTGCCTCAGCCTCCCGAGTGCTGGGATTACAGGCATGTGCCACCACGCCCGGCTGAGAAGGTCTTAATTATATAGCCCAAGCTAGCCTCAGATTTACAGCATCCTCGTACCTCAGCTTCCTAAATTACAGTTGTGTACCACCACACCTAGCTTTTTGTTGTTTTGAGACAGGGTCTCAATATTCAGCTCAGACTAGCCTTAAACTCAGTAAGTATGCCCAAGCTGACTTAGAACTCTGTTCTTCCTGCCTCAGTCTCCTAAATGCTGGGATTACAGGCACTCTATAACTGGTTAGTTATTTCTTTAAATGTTATTTTACATACCAATGTGTAATGTGTTTGTTATTTTAATGAATATTTTTCTATTCTTTTGGCAGATCCGGGGATTGAACTCAGGTGTTTGTGCTTGCCAGAGAAGTGCTTATTCCACTGAGCCATCTCTGCAGCCCCTTCAATGAATATTTTTAAGTTTTATGTATCCATTCTAACAACAGTATTGATGGTATAACTCACTTTAACAAAAGCTGCAGAGTGTAGTGGCACACACTTGTGAACCTAGCTCTCACAGGCTGAGGCAGGAGGCTCCTCAAAACTTTGGGACTGGCCTGAGCTACATAGTAAGTTCGAGACCAGCCTGAATTTCATAGTGAGACCTTTCTCATAAAATAAATAAATAAAATATGTTTTACACTACAGGGAGAGTACAGGGACATGCCCAAATACACTGACAGGAAGCTGCCAGGGAAGGGTTCCCAGAACAGCTGACACTTGATCTAAGCCTTAAAGGACCCCAAGCTTCAACCTAGGGGAAGGGCATTGGAGGAAGGGGGAAAAGAAGAATAAAATATACGTGGTTTAATATGAATGTAGCATGAGGCACAAGCCTGAGTATGAGGGTGCAGTTGAGAATGAAAGGAGATATTTAGGGGCCTCAACAACGATGTTCTTTACCATACTATGAAATGTGAGCCGACCAGAGCCGGGCAAGCGCAAGGTCCTGAGTTCGATTCCCCATACAAAAAAAAGAAAGCAATGTGAGCCAAGCATAATGACACACGCCTATAATTCCAGCACTAGGAAGCTAAGGCAGCAGCGAGTTTGAGGACGGCCTTCACCCATCTCAAAGAAGAAAAGTTTTTTAAAATGCGGATTAAAAAAAAACTTCAAAGCAGGAGAGTAGAGAAAGGCTTTGGAGGATTTTAGATCCTATTCTCATCCACTTTTTAAAAGATGTTTGATAACAAAGTCGAAAACAAGTTAAATGAATAAATGAATTGAGGAACCAGGGACAAGATAACAATGGACTCAAGACTCTTAAAGGAGCTGCTCATGCAAAATAAGCAAAGCCCACTGGGTGGGAAGCAGAACTCCAGGACTAGGTGGACGAGGAAACCCAACGGCAGGAAGAGCCGTAAGCGCCCCCAGCGCGGGTCTAGGAAGGTGCTGCACGGCTGAGGCTTACTCCGCAGGGCGCAGCGAGGCAGGTCCGCCTCGCCAAGCCCCTGCCCGCGGCCTCGGCTCCCTGCCGGCCTGGGGCGCCGTCCCGCCTCCGCCCCATCCCGAGGGAGCGCGGAAGCCCACAGCCCCGGACCTGCCCCACCTCCCCGCCGCCTCCTCCTCCTCCTCCTCCTCCTCCCGGCCCGGCCCCGCCTTCCCGCGGGATTCATCCCAAAAAAGGGCAGAAAAGACATTTCGGCTTAACGCTGGCCCACTAGGGAAGAGAGCGGAGTCCGCCGGGAGAAGCGGGGGGGTGGGGGGGACACTCGTCCCGGGTGGGGCTGGGGGCGGGACGCACCCTGCAGCCGCGTGGAAACTATGCGGGACACGTGGGGGGTGGCGCTACAGAGGAGGGGCCCCGTTCCTGGGGCAGGGGCGCCCCGTCCTGCCTCAGTTTCCCTGAGCTCTGCTACCGCAACCACCATGTCTGTAACGAGAACCTACAGTCTGGGGCTCGAGGTAAACTGAGTCACTCGAGGCAGACAGGAGCTCCGCCTCCCTAGAGACATTTAATCCGGGGGGGATTTACAGGAAACTTCTAAATTAGGGGCAGCGGCTGCCACAGCTGAAGCGGGGAGGCACGCGGGTCCCTGCGCCGGGCAGCTGCCGTGAGCTCACGCCCCGAAATAGCCCCAGGGGCCCCAGCTGCAGCTGCCACCGCGCCCTGCTGTCACTCAGGAGCGTGCAGAGCCCCCGGCCCAGGGTCCCCTCCCTTCCGCTGTGCCTAGGATGCCAGACGGCGGGGAGGCGGCCCCCGACGGCGGCGGGGACCGCACCCCGAGGTGGGGCGGGTCCAGGGGTGGACGCAGAGGGCGGCCGCGCCCCCGCCGGGCTGTCCTTCTGCCCCTACAAGGTTTGGGCCTCCACGGGGGAGGGTCCCGGTCCTGGCTCCGCCCGGCCCCTCCCAGCCTTTTAGGCATCTGTGCCTGGGACGCCCCAAACGCGCCAGGTCCATCTTACCGCTCGTACTCGGTCAGCTCACCCGTGTTCAGCTCCTGCCGTCCGGCCCGCCCCCACCGCAGCCATGGACGCCATCAAGAAGAAGATGCAGATGTTGAAGCTGGACAAGGAGAATGCCATCGACCGCGCGGAACAGGCCGAAGCAGACAAAAAGCAAGCTGAGGACCGCTGCAAGCAGGTGGGGGCCCAGAGCAGCCTCCTCTCCCCTCCCCCAAGGTGGGGTAGGCCCTTACATTGGGCCCCCAAAATGTACTTGCTCTCTGAGGCTCTATTCCCACCCCGTATAGGGGCTGTGCTTTCGCTAGACCCTCAGGGATCCAGTAGGACCCATACTTCATCTCAGCCACTACAGCCTGGGGAGCCCAAGTCCCCCATTTTCCATTCCTGCCCTTAGCCCTGGGGCTCCATACTCACACTTCCCTCTCTCACCCTCCCGCACCCCTGACTGAACCTTGCTCCCCTGTCCTTCCCCCAGCTGGAGGAAGAACAGCAGGGCCTCCAGAAGAAGCTGAAGGGAACAGAGGATGAGGTCGAAAAATATTCTGAAGCAGTAAAGGATGCCCAGGAGAAACTGGAGCAGGCCGAAAAGAAGGCCACCGATGTGAGTGTGGACTTGGGGCACTTGGGAGGTAGAGGCTCCATGAGATGAAGGGATAAGGGGACCTAGGTCTTCCCAGCACCAGGACAAAAATGGTTTCCACTCCTTAGCCCTGGCTAGGGCTGGTTTGCACAAATAATCCAAGACTGGGTAAATCAAAACCACCTACCACTTCCCTCCAGGATTTAGTTTAGTAATTCCTTTTGGTTCCAGCTCTCAGAATGTACAGTGATTAAGCAATGAGTCATTGTGGGGGTGGGGGGTGAGAATTTAGCATCTACCTCAATCCTTCTGGAGATTACATGGGTTGAGGGGAGCGTTGAGAGCTAGTGGGCAGGAGGAAGGAGATGGATACAAAGATGGGTCCTGACTTGAGTTATACCCCTAAGGAGCCATTAGAAATTCCCTGGCCTTGACCTCTGGCTTCAGCAGCCCTGCAGTTCCCTGTGACCACAGCTCAGGTTCTCCCTGATCTTCATTTACCCTCATTAAGCTGTCAGCCTCCAGGCCACAGGGCAGAGGGACAGGGCCACAAATGCCAAAGTAGCCACCTTGGCAGGTTCTGCTTACTCTCAGGTTTCTCTCCTCACCCCACAACCCTAACCAGATTTTTCTATTCTTGGCACTCCCAGCCCCCACCTTATAGTAGAAGACTGGCCTGAATGACTGGAAGTGTTGCTTTTGCTATTCTCTGCCTTCCACCCAGGATTTTTTTTTTTTTTTTTAAATTTAAGATGGTCCTGTAGTTAGTGTGTATGTGAGGATTCACTCATAGCAAAATCTAAACCTCAGCGATGGCATCCCTATTTGTGTTGAGTGGTCTCTGTTCCTCAACTCCCCAAGGGTAGGGCTTCTTTGACCTCAGATTTTGGTTTTCCACCAGCCCTGGCACTTGGGAGGGAACTGACCTGCAGCTGCTAGCAAAGAGACCCTGGGCATCTGACACTCTATAAATAACCAAGGCCCAGTGCTGGGCGGGGGCTGCGGGGACAGGGACAGAGCTGGGGGAGCTGCCGGGAGTAGTTAGGAAATGTTACCTAAACTTTCTGTGTGACCTTGAATGCCACAGTTAACTTGAGTTTCTCCTCCTCTCTTGCTTCCCTTAGTCCAGTATGTACAGTAGTGCCTATCCTGTGGTTACAGAGCCACCAGGATCCGTAGCTTCAAAGAACAGGAAGTGGCAAATGTCAGTCCCATGACGAGGACCCCAGGACTCCCCAAACTTTGTAGTCATTTGTCTGTATGACCACCAGGAAGAGAGTTTTCCTTTTATGGAGTCTTATCTTTCTAAAGTAGTCCTTCAGTGTCTCCTAGTTATTCTTCTCAACACCAGAGCTGTCTGCGGAATCTTTCCACACTGAGTCACTGGGCTCTGTGCCCATGACAGGCTCTAGCCATTCTAGGTGGCCAGGCTCCAGGTGCCTTCACCTGGAGGACAAGCTATAATCCACTTTCTATATATGGAACTGTTTCTCCTGCCATGCACTGTCACCCCAGTTCTGCCTTCTCTTCTTTTCCCACCTGCTGCCACCCAGCTCCTTCCATTCAATCATTCTTCCCTTCTACTAGTCCTTTTTTTTCTTCCTTGTCTTAAGTCTCTGTCTTTGTCTTTAAGGGAGGATCAGCAATACATTCAACATGTGTCAAGTAGGCTCTGTGTTCAAGTATTTTCTGCAAAATATTTTGCTATTTCCCAAACTTAGCAGAATTGAGAGATTTGAAAAAAAGTTAAGATTCCTAAGCCCTTACACTGGAGATCTCACTTCCATGGAACTAGATAATCTGCTTAGTTTTATGAGCCTTTCAGATGGCTCTGCTGATTGCTAGAAGCATTTAATTATCTTTAAACAGTTCTATGAATTATGATCATTGGCTCAAATTTATAAAGGAGGAAACAAAAGCTTAAAGAGCCTAATTTGCCAAGATCACACAAATGATGAACAGCGGCTGAAGGTAACAGTCTGACTCAGATCCTGTGCTCTTAGCACTAAACCATATCTTTGCTCTCATTTTCCTTTAAGGGATCCCATTTTGCTGTTTCCTTTTATGGGGAGCCCTTTTTGTCCCTTTCTCTATATCCTCAGTTTTTATGGACCCTCTTTAAAACCTCCAAGGCTTTGCTTCCATATCGCAAGACTAGGGGCTGAGTATCACCACTCACACTACCTTCAACTGTCTCCTGGCTGTGGGAGGGAGCCCCTTGTTACAAGCCTTGGCTAGGGTTGGTGAACCAGTGGCATACATGCGCAGTGGGCACACACAGCCCTCTCTGTCAGCCTGCAAGCCAAGTGTGTAAGTTGTTTTATGTAAACTAAAACTTTAGTGTTCGTGTTTAATTGCAGAGTTAGCGCTTTGTGATAAGATAAGTGGGTTTGGAGTCGTAATTTGGGCACTCGGTCTCATCACTGGTCCAGGCTGTCTCCTTTGAGCAACCCTGACGTGTCTCTTGGGTCCTCTGCTGGAGTCTGCCTAGCAGCTGGTGACATCACAGAGGTTGATGCTCTGAATGGCTGGTTTTAGCAACAGTGGAGTCTGGTTGGCTTGATTCTTCCCCACCCCCTTACCTGGACCAGACTCTGCTATGGAGAATCAGGCTACCTCATACCCATTTTCTGCATTTGGAATGCTCCCAAAGGGGACAGAGAGGCAGCCAGTGGGAGACCAAGCATGCAGAGTGGTAGAAAGGGCCTCACACCAGGGAAGTGGAGCTTATAAAGAAATGCAGGTGCTTCCATGGACCACAGAATCTAAGAAGATGGGTAGTTGAAAGAAAAACAAATGGACTATCTAAAAGCCAGGACATCTAAGTTCTTTCTGAGAAGAATCTTAGCCATTCTCTGAAGCCCCTTTTCCTCAGCCAACCCAGACAAAGCCTTTTTGACCTCTGACTCCTGACCCACAGGCTGAGGCAGATGTGGCCTCCCTGAACCGCCGCATTCAGCTGGTGGAGGAAGAGCTGGACCGAGCCCAGGAGCGCCTTGCTACAGCCCTGCAAAAGCTGGAGGAGGCTGAGAAGGCAGCTGATGAGAGCGAGAGGTGAGCAGGGGTCCAGGAAGGAAGGGTGTAGGGGGGTTTGTCTCTGATGTGTTGACCTCATCATGCTTGTCCCTCTCTCAGAGGAATGAAGGTCATTGAGAACAGGGCCATGAAGGATGAGGAAAAGATGGAGCTGCAGGAGATGCAGCTGAAGGAGGCCAAGCACATTGCTGAGGACTCAGACCGCAAATATGAAGAGGTGATAGCCCTGTCCCACTTCCTTCCCACTCCCAGGCCTTAGAGCCTCAGTCACTACCACTCTCCTCTCTTTTCCTTCCCCTCAGGTGGCCAGGAAACTAGTGATCCTAGAGGGAGAGCTGGAGCGCTCAGAAGAGAGAGCTGAGGTGGCCGAGAGGTAAGGACATCCTGAGGTGGCTGGTAGAACTCAGTCACTGGCTGGAGGTGGCTTGCATGGAGGGCAGGCAGTTTCCAAGGTCTGTGGCTGTAGGGACAGGTCCTGTCATCTGACCTCTGCCCGCTGCCCTCAGCCGAGCCAGGCAGCTGGAGGAGGAACTTCGAACCATGGACCAGGCCCTCAAGTCGCTCATGGCCTCAGAGGAGGAGGTAGTAACCTCTCCAGGCACTGGCACCTTCTCTCAGCTCACCTTCCCCCTCCATTTCAGCATCTCAGGCTGCTCTCTGTCACCCGCCAAGGGTCGGGCCAGGACTGGGGCTTTTGAACTCTGCCCACTGTCACGCTTATCACTTTGCTCTTCTCTTCTTTCCTCCACCCCTCCCCCACTGTGCCATCCCCACTGTCTCTCCTCACTGTGTCCTCATCCTCACACCCCACCCTGCCACACACCCCTGCAGTAAATGTGGGGACCTAGAGGAGGAGCTGAAAATTGTTACCAACAACTTGAAATCCCTGGAGGCCCAAGCAGACAAGGTAGAGGGCAGTGAGGATGGGGTCCTGCAGGGGAGGGAGGTGAGGGCCAGGCAGGGATGGCTGGGCATTCCATGGAGGCAAGATTAGGAGGGTTCAAGGGGCCCAGTGGAGAAATGAAGGATTCAGTCAGATTTACTGACGGTGTGTGTATGTTCCCAAAAGTATTCCACCAAAGAGGACAAATATGAAGAGGAGATCAAACTGCTAGAGGAAAAGCTGAAGGAGGTAAGAGCTCTCCTCGAGTTCCTAGTCTTCCCTCAAACTACCTTTGTTCCCACCAGACTGTGGCAGGGAATTGGGGGATTGGCATGGAGGGGAAGGGGGCTTCACTGAGGTTCACTGGGTGGGCCTAACACTTTCCATCTCCCATCCCACTTCTGTTCCCAGGCTGAGACCCGAGCAGAGTTTGCCGAAAGATCTGTGGCAAAGTTAGAGAAAACCATTGATGACCTGGAAGGTAAAAAGGGTGCCCCTCCAATCCCTGTCACTGTCAGCCTGTCTTATTTTCACATCACAGAGTACTACCACTGATAAACTAGAGAAGGAGCACCCAGAACTCCACAAACTCTAGTGGGCTGTTGCCGCTATTCAAGGAGTTGGCGTGGGCCATAGTATGTCAATTCCAGTGCCTCTCAGACCTCAGAATGCAGGAGAATCATGTAGAGTTTTAAGAACAGATTCCTTGGGGATAGAGGTGTATAGCTCATGGATATAGTGCATGAGGCCCGGGTTTTAAAAAAAAAATCCCAGGGCTGGAGAGATAGCTCAGTGGTATAAGCACCTGCCCAGCAAGTGCAAGGTCCTGAGTTTGATCCTCAGTACTGGAAAGAAAAAAAAAAAAAATCCCAATTTTCTGGGCCCTATCCCAGCATGGTTACTCACTTGGGGGTATGGAATTTGTATTTCTGCCCAAATCCCAGATAATGCTGATGGTGCAGGCCTTGAGACAAGCACTTTGTGTAGCACTGGCCTAACAAATGCTGTCTCCAAGTGCAACACAACAAAATCGTCACAGACTTCTTAATTGAATAGTTACTCTGTTTTATGTCTGGGATCGTGTGACAACATTAATGGGAGATAACACGCTAAGCTACATCCAGATACTTGCTGCCTGGTCATTTGTATTATCAACACCATTGTGATACCTGAAGTCGCCTTTACTTTTCGCACTGATAACACTTTAACTCTCATGATTTCCACACCTCTTTCTCCTGGCTGTCTGGCAAGTACTAAGTTTATCTCCAACCTCAGGACTTTAGACCTTTGTGGTCAAGTATCCCTTTCTCTCCCACTTAAGCAAGCACACCTGTCTGTCTGGAGCACTGTGCCTGAAGGATTTGGGGAGAAGCAGACGCTAAGGGGCAAAAAAGTTGAGGAACAGGAGAAAGAGAAAAGAGGTGGAGCAGAGTAAGGGAAGAAGGGACAGGACAGCTGGTGGCCTGTTCTCTGGCCTTTTTCACTCTGTCCACCTCGCTCTGATTCTCCGCCGCCCTCTCTCCTCCTCTTCCTCCTCTCATGTTCTGTCGCCCTCCATTCCCTCTCCCTGTCCCCCCCTTGGCCACTCCAGATGAAGTTTATGCACAGAAGATGAAGTACAAGGCCATCAGTGAGGAGCTGGACAACGCACTCAATGACATCACCTCCCTCTGAGCTCTCACCAGTGTGGCCACCTCTCATCTCTTCCCCTCTTTCCATTCTGTCTGTGGGAAAGGGGCAGGCAGGAGGAGCGAGAACTGCAGCATTGCACAGCCAGCCTGGGTGCAGCCAGCTGGGGCACCGCCGAGGGAGAGCTTCCACCACTCCCGCCACCCAAGTTGGCGCTGCTTCATCCTCCTCTCTACCCACCACCCCGTCCACTCACTGCCCTCCACCTGCTTAATAAACTCTGAACTTGGTCTCCATGCTGTTTTCCTGCCTTCCGGAGAGCACTTCATCACTGCTGCAGAACACTGGTTCATGCCTGAGGCCTTGGCTCTTTCTGATGTCCCACATCTTGCAGCCTTCACCCCCTGCACCCAGCACCCCACAACACACCAGCACACTGACACCCCTATGCATGGCACTCCCAGTCTGTCGCTGTCTGACTCACTGCTGCACGTGGGCATGTGTGACCCTGTCTTGTGTCTGTCACTTACCTTGGAACACCTAGCAGGGGTCTACTGGAAGGAAATAGGAAGGGGAAGCACAGGGAGGATCAAGAATGTCAGGAAGGTCCAGGAAGAAGTTTGGAAAAGTGTTGGATGTCAGCAACAGGGCCTTTCACTGCAGCTACAGGTCTGTTTTCTGCTTCAGTTCTGTCAGGTCTTACCTTTCCTGGCTCAGCTTTTTGTCTTTCCTTCTATTTTCAACTTTTCTAAACCTTCTGAAGAAGGAGGGTAAATTATTTCCTGGTATAGGCCTCCCCACCCCGCCTGCATCACCCCAGGGCAGTAAGGGAGCCATCCTCTGTGTTTGTCCTGGTCTATCCATTTGCCACTGCCGTAGTGCTTCCAGTCCCTGAAGGGTCTGTCTTTCTGTGCCTCCTAACCCTTTCCTTATCTGTCACCTCCTGTCCATGCTTTCTTGTATCTTTCCCTTATGTCCCCCATTCCTGTGCCTCTCTCGTGTTTGTTTTTCCTGTTTCCCCTCCTCGTCCTCACCTGCTGCTTCCCCTCACAGAGACCTTGGCCAGTGCCAAGGAGGAGAATGTGGAGATTCACCAGACCTTGGACCAGACTCTGCTGGAGCTCAACAACCTGTGAGGGCTGACTCTGCCCCCAGCCAGGGTATAGTTGCTGCCCAAACCCAATAAAGCTGATGTTACATCCCTGGGCCCTGTAAGCCTTTCTTTGGTCGCCAGCAGAATTGGAAGACCCCTTTCTGTGATGGGACAGCTAGTGAGACCCATGGGGTGGAGTTGCTGGGCTTAGAAGTGAGTCCAAACAGGCTGTGTAAAGCAGAGGAGCCTGACAGGGCAAATGTTCTGGCTCTTAGTCTCCGTAAGGCACTGCCATCTGCAACATTGCCCTATTCTAACAGGTAGCTGGGCTAGACTTTATGTTAAAAGCAAAACTGCAAGAGACGAGTTTTCTTTGAACAGGCTGAAAGCCCCAAACCCTTAGTGTGATTTTTAAACCAAGGACCTGTAGACCTTCCAGCTAACACACACACACACACACAGCCAGCCATTGTAACAATAGCAGTCATATCTGCCCTTTTCTAGAAAATCAGTGGTGGGCAGAATAATATCTGTCCTTCAAAAATGTCCCTGTTGCCAGGCATGGTGGTGCAGGCCTGTAATCCCAGCACTCGGGAGGCTGAGGCAGGAGGATTGTTGTGAGTTCGAGACCAGCCTGAGCTACAAAGTGAGCTTAAGGCCAGCCTGAACTGCACAGTGAGACCCTGTCTCAAAAAGACAAAAAAAAAAAAAGTCCCTGTTCTAATCCTGAGATGTAAGCTTAATGCAAGGGATGTTGTGACTGCCAAGCATCCGAGTTGGGAAGATTTCCCTAGGTTGCTGGTGGGCCTTACAAGCAGGAGGCCAGAAGACTGAAGGTGAAGGGGAATGTAAATGGAAGCAAGAGTGCACTGATGAGAAAGGGCTGTGAATGTAAGTAGCTTCTCAAATCTGCAAAAGGCCAGGAAGTACTGTGCCAGGAGACAGTCCAGACCACTCTGACACAGCTGTTCACATCAAGTTCACTTGAGTCAGCTGTGCCTGTGTCTGCACTTCCACTGAGCCTTGACTTGTTACAGTTATAACAGGTTAGCAACCTGGGCAGAGGGCTGCTGGTTAGGGAGGAGGATGTTATGGGATTTCTGGTTAAAATGTAACCATCTTTTTAAAAAAAAATTTTTTTATTGGATACAGGATCTTGCTAGACAACTCAGACTCATAGCAATCCTTCTATCTCAACTTGTCCAATGCTTGTGTGCTATCACACCCGGTATTGGGGACAGGCAGGGCATGCAGTACTGTGGATCAAACCTAGGTTCCTGCACTTGTCAGGCAGGTGCTTAGACTGCTGAGTTAGCTCCTCAGCCCCAATGTGCCCATCTTTCTGATTGGAAAAACAAAGGAGATTTACACATACTTTACTAAAAATTTTTGTTTGTTTGAGGGCTGGAAATTAAACCCAAGGCCTTTGCACTGAGCAATATCCCAGTCCTTTTAGAATAGGTTTTTTTTTTTTTTTTTTTTTTTTTTTTAA